>APFE030068060.1:58455-86003 GCA_000404065.3 Pinus taeda | reverse complement strand
AAGATCTCACTACAAAAAAGGAAAAAAAAAAAAAAAACAAAACAAAAAAATATGAAGAAGAAGACTAGTTCAAGAATTGTTAAATTTAGAAAATACATATTCACATTTAATACATAAGAAAATTTAAAGTCAAAAAATAAGTCTTCTAGAAAAAGGGCTTGAGGCTGCATCATCACTTTTTAAAATTAGCCTGCAAATCACTAACATTTTAAAAATAATGTACATAAAAAATGTAAAGTGTCAAAAACTATGCTAAAAAAATTTGTGTGTTCTGAATCAACACTTTTATAAATTAGTTGATTTTTTTTCTACCTCAAAAAAATGGATAACCGTATCAGTTCCCGTTTCAAAGTTTAAATTGTTGGTAGAATATGAAGTAACCAGAAGAATATAAGTAGTACTAACTTCACTCTCAAAGGGGAGAGTGGGATGAACCGATGTTGGAACCAAGTTAAGCACTTCATGAACCAATGGTTCATCAATCTGAGTGATATGGGTTTCACTCTCTAAGGGAATAACATGATCGAATAAACATGGAATTAGATCAATCACTTCATCAACAAATAGTAGGTTGGGAGAAAGATTACAGTATCCAATTAGAAGTCGTTGTTGAGAAACATGGTTTTCCAAAAATTTAGAGGCTTCATCCATATGAGGGAAAAGGTGATTTTGATTATTAGAAAATTAAATAATAGAGCAATGGAACACATAAAATATTGTGGAAACAAAAACACAGAAATGCATAAAACAAGAGAGACACATATATACGTGGTTCACCTAATTAGGGATACGTCCATTGTGAAACGGCTAGTCCTTCCTTTTATATTATCCAACAAAATGAAGATATACAACTTACAATAGATTCAATGTAATTTCCTCTCCACTCTCACATAATATCCTCTCTCTTTCTCACTCAGAATAATAATACACAACCACAATATAATTCCCTCATATAAGATGAGGGTTTCCTTCTAGGGAAAAAACCCTAAATTAGCATAATTTTACCGTGATATCATCCACCTAATGAATAACCTAGATTGACTATGAAATCACAATATCTTACAAGAAAATTTCTCATCTATTTTTAGTTTCAAGGATGTTTCCCCCAAACCCCCATCGGGGGCTCGCTATCCCCCACACCCCTCTGCATGGATGGGCATATAGTCTTCTTGGGGTATGCACCCGACTGAAATAAGACCTCTAAATCAGAAAGATAATCAGGCTCCACACCTAACATTGATGACTCCCTTCACATAACTTATAAGGACACCTAACCTTACCCTTTTTCCCTTGAACCTTGTAATCATTGGTTGATGGACCAACAATAAGTTGATGAGAATATTTAGACCACACTCTTAATACCTTAGGAATACCAGGTGAATTGATAAGAAGGTGATCACCCTTACAAATCTTGCAAGGGTATTTAGTTTTGTGATGTATGTTGGAGGGTTCCTCAACATTATCAACGCTCAAAACAATAGTTGGTTGGTTTTCCCTTTCCTTATCTTGATAGACATAACGGGTGAAGAAGGTAAAAGGTCAACAAAAGGTTGTGTTGTTGAAATGGAGAACTCAGTTGTGGTGAAGAAATTTGGATATTTGGGACCAAAGAAGTTGAAAACAACCATACTAGTAAACCTATCATGAATTTAGGAAGGGAAAATGTAGCCATATAATGAGGACCAATATTTCCGAAGCAAGGAAAAGGACTAGGATCCCTATTAAAAGAGGTTCCTTGATTGAAAAACTCTAAAACTGTTGCCACCAGATTCAACCTAAGGTCTACTAAACAATGAATTTATTAATAATTTTAACAATATTAATTAATTAAATTCACAATTTACACCTAAGGTCTCACTAAAAAGTAAAAAAAAAAAAAAGAGAGTATAACACACGCTAACAAATATTAGGAGTGAAAACCATGCAAACAAACTTTTCACAATGAAGTCACTATTTGGAGATGAAACCCAACGTTGTAGAGATTAATGTGAAAGGTGGCTATAGATAGAGCAGGTGGAAGTAAATATGATGTAAACCTTCTCAATGGTCATGGCATAGTGCAAGTAGCTTCACATATACCATCTCGTGTGAAGTACCCTCCAAGAAGGCCTAAGTGAGTCTAGTCAATGTCTATTCCAGGTAAAATAAGGACATCCCCCTTGTCATCACCTTAGGTAAAAGCCCTATGATTATGGTCTCTATGGTAACCACGTGCAACAAATTTACCTAGGGGGCAGTCGACAATAAGACGTACACGCAAGGGTAGGAAACTGTAAGGCCTATAATCCCCTTGGAAGTTTCCTCCCAAGTGATCCCCACATGTCTTTCAACACCATTTGTAATATGCACAAATCATGCTACCGTAACCAATGAAGTAGGGTCAATTACTTCACTGGGTTCAATATAAACTCGTGCTTGACTCTCGTGTAAGAGTAGCTTCCTAGGGCCAGACTGTAATAAATGGATCTAATCCCTACCTCAAGATACTATTGTTTGTTTGTAGCTTTGGAAAGTTAACTCTAACTCCTATTCCAAATCCCTACAACCGATCTAATGTAGGTGTAATGAATTCTAGAAATATAAATAGTCTAGTTTATTTTATTAGCATTGTTTTTAGGTTGTTTGAATCAATAGGAAATGAAAGTGAAACCAATGATAGTTCAACAACCTAACTGTTAATGCAACAAATATGATAATGCAAACACTTTGATTCAATGAACTCCTGTTTACAAGAAGAAGAAGACTTCTTTTTAATTTTCAACAATGCAAAGATCCTATCCTCGAAAAATCCTTTTATACCAAAATCAAATGATCCCAAAAGCACTCTTTCAAAACAAGCAACACATTTTTTGCAATGCAAGAATCAATTTATAAGAGAAAACATAACAAACTCTCTAATGCACGAATTTTAAAAATGAAGCAATCCATGCAACTCAATCCAAGCACAATTTTTCTACTTTTTATGAAAAAAAGTTTTTTATGTAATGTAACAAAACATTTTTTATAACACAAGAAATATGATTATGAAAATGATTACTTTAGACAAGAAATAAATATGCAACAAAATTAAAACTAAAAAAGTGACTCTTTCCTTAACTAGGTCAAAGAAGGAACTAAATCAAAACATTGTAACAATGAAAAATTTCACATGAAGAAATCAAATGAAATAAAAGCAAACAATTTCATTTACAAAAGAATGACAATCAATCTCAGAACTAAATTGATCCTTAGAATGAGGCTCAAACATAGAACAAGACAAATAAATTCCAATTACCCCTAAATCATCATAGGTCAAAATATGACACCAAAGTGATGGTTGTTGGATATGGAGCTTGATTATCTTCTTGTTTCAGAGGTCTTGTTTTAGCTACGTTTGGATCCCAATCCTTAATGGGGGGTTGTGTGAGGGGGGGGGGCTTTCCTCCTGACTATTTCTGCGTAGGGGGTCCATGTCGAGGAGGGTTGCATGTTTGGATCCCCCCTCAGTGGGGGTTCAGGGGAAACACCGCCAAAGCTAAAAATAGATGAAAAATTGCCTTGTAAAATATTGTAATTTCGTAGTCAATATGGGTCATTCGTTAGGAAGATGATCTGATGGTAGAATTTATGTTTAATTTAGGGTTTTTTCCCCTAGAAGGAAACTCTTTGGTATATACGAGTGAATTGTATTGTGGATGTGTATTTATTATTCTGAGCGAGAAAGAGAGAGGAGATTGTGTGAAATCAAAGAGGAAATTACAATAGATCCACTATAGATTGTATCTCTTCTTTTTTTTGGATAATATAAAAGGAAGCACTGGATGTTTCTCTATGGATGTAGCTCAAATTGGGTGAATAGCATATATCTGTGTCTCTCTTGTTCTATGAATTAATGTATTTGTGTTTCCGTAATATTTTGTGTATTTCATTGCCTTATAGAAATGGTCATGACTGTTAAGGAGAAAATGTAATGTAAATCCATTTTTTCTCACAACAAGTTGTGATAAGTGCAAAAACTAAGAAAAAATAAAAAAATATCAAAAGATCTAACAACTCCAGGCTTCCAGAATTAATGAAGGTTGACCAAAAGATAACTCAAATTTTCAAAAACAAGGTAAACAGAAGAACATCTCGGTCCCTAGTGGATTTTCCAATTTGTTTAGCAAATAACTCTTATCTTGTAGACATGACATATCTCCTTAGGCTCATAAACCAAGCCTAGAAACAAACAAACAAATGCATGAAAACATTTCCCGATTTACGACTGAAACACATATGTAAATAGGATTCAAAGCTCATACCTTTTTATGAAATGCATAGTAATGATTCTCGTTGTTATCCTTTGTAGCTTTCAGCCTCTGTCCCTTGATTCTCAAAGAAGATACTTGGAAAGATAGAGACGAGCAAGAGATTAAATCATATTGCACAACAATAATTCAACCATAAACTGTGTAAGTGATCAAGAAATCCTACAATAAACAGGATAAAAAATGTATATGGAAAAAAATATTTATTTGTATTAATAATAAAGAGAAGGAGAATTAAAACCATCTGACTTGATATTGGAAACCTCCTTGCAATGAACCTCAATCCAAGCCCTTGAAATGAAAATAAATCTAATGGATATTTTGGCAGCAAGTAAGTTCAGAAGTCTAGAATGACAACCCAACTCTCTTTGGATGCATTACACTTATAGGAAGGTGTGGAAGTTGAGATATCCATGAAGGGAGTAGATATGTCCACATTTAGGGGGATAGATCCACTATAGGAGGAATGAGACCTAGGATATGGGGAGCTCAAGCTCAATCTCAATCAATTTGAATTAGATACTAACCATGAGGCTTCTATAAAAGGAAGATTTTTTTTTTTTATTTTTTTTTTACCTATGTAAGAAGATCATCACAACCTTGACATAGGTATACATCAATGGCATCGATCTATGTTTACTTTGAAACATGCATCATCGCATATTGGAAATTGATGAACTGCGATGACCTAAAAAACTAGGGTTTTTTAGATATTTAATCTAGGATTATTACAAACCATTGAAAGGTGTTTCATCCATTGATGCAGGAGCATTTGGACTAAGCCAGCAACGTGAAGGTTTGTTCACATGTTGTGTCTAAATGAGTTGAATTTCACTGACCTGAGTGGTCAAAATTCAATTTTAACCAAGAGGGTTGGGTCTCTCCAAAAAATGATTTGTATTTCATTATTGTAATTGTTAGGAAATTGTCTTATTTTAGATTCAGGGATACGTTGTTAGCATAAATGTGTGATAGAGCTTGAAAATAGAGATTGAGTTTTTAAGAATGATTAAAATGGAATATTGAGTTGTTAACAGAGGTAGAATAGGGATCCGACTCATATAATGAAAAAAATTGTAATGGAAAGGGAGGGCAGAGATGATAAAGGATTGAGCGTAGCGAGAGTGGAGTGATAGAGAGGATTTCCTGACTGAAACGGGGATCTTTTGAATTGATGTAATCATGCCAAAGGGCCAAGACTCTATAACATTGATCGTATTGAATAATTGATGTCGCATGCAGTTAAGTGTCGATTCCATTGAGAACTCTTATTTTTCCTCTTTTTTATTTGTATTCGGAACAGAATAAAATATTTCTCTGTTTTATGCTTTATATTATAAGACTTAGCGTTCAAAGGTAAATTGGGTCCTTAGTATTAAGGCAAAATCCCGCATTAAATCCCAGCCATTGATCTAAGTTCCAACCAACAGTGCGATATCACGCTGATCGTTGGATTATCCCACATTGCATCACATTGCAACATTCATTTGCCAGCAGACAGACTTTAGGCCTTAAAGAAATGCAATGTGAAATCGCCGATTTATTGCATTGAAATATTCCATCGGCATTTGAATAGACCTTGGGCCTTAAGACCCTGCAATGTGTGATCGTCGATCCATCACATCGCAATTTTTAATTGGAAAGGAAACGAGCCTTGAACATTGTGAAACTGCGATACGCAATGGCCGATGTGATCATTGATTAAATCACATCACAATGTTTTATGTGAAAGAACCGAGCCCTAAGCATTGCCATTGTGATTTACGATAGCGATATCAGTTGTGGACCGTTGGATCAAAGGTGTGTGATCCACGATACAGTACCTTCAAGCGACTCTTTTGATCGATGATTATCAGTTGTCAGGCTTATATAAAGGAAATCAAAGCAGTGAAGTGAATGGATAAATACAAAGGGGAAAGGAATGCGGGGATGATTGTTGATAATTCGTAAAACAATTGACTTCCTACGTCATTTGTGGTATTAGAGCATAGTTTGATTGCAATAAACATGCTGCTGAGGAGAGGGGCTAGAATAGGTTGAGGAAGACCTGAAGCAAATGCAGTTCTGCTGGAGGAGATCCAAAGTCTGCATACGAGGATGGAAACAATTGAGACTGCTTAGAGAATAACACCTGATGAAGGAGTTGACAGTGCTAAAGAAGAATCTTCCGAGGAAGAACAAGAGGAGGAAAATGAAACTACCGAAGTTATTAAGATGTTGGCAAAAGTAGGAGGAAAGCCAAAGGTGGAAATTCCTATGTATGAAGGGAGTCTCAATGTAGAAGAGCTAATGGATTGGATCAATTCATTAGACAAATACTTTGATTATGAAGAGGAAGCTGACGACAAAAAGAAGGTGAAATTTGCAGTTACTAAATTGAAGGGTCATGCAGCTATTTGGTGGGATGAACTAAAAACATCTAGAACGAGGAAAGGAAAGTCCAAGGTCAAGAAATGGGACAAAATGGTGAGTAAAATGAAAGCCAAATTTACGCCAAAATATTATCAATTAAATCTTTTTAAACAGTTACAGAATTTAAGGCAAAAAGGAATGTCTATTAAATAATACACAGAAGAGTTTTATAGATTGAGTATTAGAGTAGGACATGCCGAGGATGACATGGAGAAGGTAGCTAGATATATCAATGGCTTAAGATACGAGATACAAGATGAGATCAGCTTGCTAAGTCTGAAGGCTATTGAGGATGCCCACCAAGCGGGTTTGAAGGCAGAAGAGAAGATGTTGAGAAAACAGAATCAGAGGAATAGAGGAAGAAGCTCAATAAGAGGTAGAGGAACTACCAGACCAAGGGGACAGCAACATCAACATGAAGCAAGCAGTTCAAGTAGTAGACCACCATAGAGGGGGGATTTTAATAGAGGAATATTTGCACCCAGAGGAAGAGGTCGAGGAAGAGATATTCAGTGTTACATGTGTGGAGAATGGGGACATGTGTCATGGGAATGTCCTCATAATAAACCAGAAATTTAGAGGAATGCGAATGTGGCTGAGGCAAAGCCAGAAACACCTCGAATCATAGAATAGGAAGAATCCCCTGATGTAGGAGAATCCCTGTTATTGAAAAGGGAATTGCTTAAGGCAAAGAAAGAAACTAAAGAACTGATGTAGAGGAAGAGTTTATTCAGAACTGCATGTGAATCCAAAGGTAAGTGTTGTAAAGTGATAATTGATAGTGGAAGAACTGATAATCTTGTTTCTACAGAGATGGTGGACAAGCTATGATTGGCAAAGACAATACACCCTACTCCTTACAAAGTGTCGTGGTTGCAGAAAGGACATCATATTATTGTGATAGAACAAAACAAGGTAGAGATATAGATTGGTATGTATAAGGATGTAATATTATGTGATGTAATGCCAATGGATGTATGCCATGTATTGTTGGGAAGATCATGGAAGTTTGATCGGAAAGCTATTCATGATGGGAGGAAAAACACTTATACTCTAGAGAAGGATGGAAATAAACATACATTGCTACCATTGAAGGATGACACTGACAAAGGAGCACTTGGAAATAGTATTATGTTGATGAGCAGAAAGGAGTTGTTGCAAGAGGTTAGAAAAGGTGAAGAAATGAATTTTTCTGTGATAGGGAGACCTAAGGTAATCTTAACTTCCACAAATTTAGAAAATTTACCTGAAGAAATCAAAACTCTATTAAATGATTTTGCTAATATTATTGTAAATGAATTTCCAAATGCATTGCCACCAATTAGGAGTATTAGTCATCATATTGATCTAATACCAGGAGCAAGTTTGCCAAATAAAGCAGCATATATATTAACTCCTCAAGAGAATGCAGAAGTTGGGAGACAAGTGCACGAACTAATGGATAAGGGACCAATCAGAGAGAGTCTTATTCCATGTGCTATACTAACAGTACTCAGTGCAAAGAAAGGAGGTGAATGGCGTATGTGTATAGATTCCAAAGGCATAAACAAGATCATAATCAGGTATAGATTTCCTTTTCCACGCATGGATGATTTGATGATTTGTTTGAGTGAGTCAAAGTATTTTACTAAAATATACCTGAAGAGTGGATATCATAAAATAATAATTAAAGAAGGAGATGAATGGAACACTGTATTTAAAAAAAGTAGTGGGTTGTATGAGTGGTTAGTGATGCCTTTTGGACTCACTAATGTAGCTAGCACGTTCATGAGATTGATGAATGAAGTCTTGAAGGAATATGCAGGAAAGTTTATTATTGTTTATCTTGATGATATTCTAGTTTTTAGTAAAAGTAAAGAAGAACATCTAGAACATCTTAAATTGGTTTTAAGAACTCTACATAAAGAGAAGCTACTGATAAATCTAAAGAAATGTTGTTTCATGAAAGAAGAATTAATTTACTTGGGATTTGTAGTTTCTAAAGAAGGGTTGAAAATGGATCCAGAGAAAGTCCAAGAAATTTGGAACTGGATTATTCCCGGGAATATATTTAAGGTAAGAAGCTTTCATGGTCTTGCAAGTTTTTACAATAAATTTATCAGAGGTTTTAGTCATATTTGTGCACCAATTCTTAAAACAATTAAGGAGACTAATCAACCATTCAAGTGGATAGAAGCAATAGAGAGGATTAATAAATTGCTAAAGAGGAAAATCATAGAGGAATCAATTTTAGCTTTACTTGATTTTGGAAAAGTATTTCAAGTTGAAAAACATGCTAGTGGAGTTGCAATTGGAGTAGTTTTGAGTTAAGAACAAAGACCAATTGCATACTTCAGTGAGAAATTAAATGAAGCAAATAAGAAGTATTCTTCTTATGATAAAGAATCTTATGCTATTGTACAAGCCTTAAAGGAATGGAGACAATATTTGCTGCCAAAGGAGTTTATATTGTATTCTGACAATCATGCATTGGAGTTCATAAACAACCAACTGAAAATGAGCCAGAAGCATGTCAAGTGGGTAGAGTTTTTGTAGAGCTTTACTTTTGTGATAAAGCACACAAGTGGTAAGTTGAACAAAGTCGTTGATGTTTTAAGAAGGGTAAATTTCATTGTGCAAGAATTAAAAGTTGGTGTTGTAGGATTTGAAGAAATGATTGACAAGTACAAAGTTGATGTAGATTTCAAAGACATTTATACAACAGTACAAAATCTGATAGTTCATAATAGAAGTCAGTGGTTAGATTATCTTATCCAAGGAACTTTATTGTTTAAAGGAAACAAGTTGTGTATTCCCAAATGTTCTATGAGGGAAAACATAATAAAGGAGAAACATAGTGGAGGATTATCTGGGCACTTTGGACAAGACAAAACCTTTGCTCATGTGAATGCTTTTTATTATTGGCCAAAAATGCAAAATGATGTTAAGGGATTTGTTGAGAAGTGCAGGATATGTCAGCATGCTAAAGGGAGAAGGTATAATTCAAGATTGTACAAGCCATTTCCAATACTAGATCAACCATGGGTTGCAGTTAGCATGGATTTTGTTTTGGGATTACCTAAAAATCAAAGAGGGAATGATTCTATTTATGTTGTGGTAGATAGATTTTCTAAGATGGCACATTTCATTGCTTGTAAGAAGACTAGTGATGCAACACATATAGATAATATATTTTTTTCAGAAATTTTAAGATTACATGGATTGCCTGTAAATATTGTGTCTGATAGAGATACAAAGTTTGTAGGGCATTTCTAGAGAACTCTTTGGAAGAAACTAGGAGCTAACCTCAGTTTTAGTTCAGCATACCATCCTCAAATAGATGGATAGACCGAAGTAGTAAACAAAAGCTTGGGGAACATATTGAGAAGTTTAGTGTATCAAAATCCTAAGCAGTGGGATTTAGCACTAGCTCAGGATGAGTTTGCTTATAATGACACTCCAAACCGAAGTATTGGAATGAGTCCATTTCATATTTTTTTTGGGATGAATCCAAGAGGTGTGTATGAGCTCAAAAATTTGGGTGAACAGGAGACAAGGGGTGCAAAAGTTGAAGAGTTTGTAGAGCAGATGCAGAGACTACAAGAAGATATCAAAGGCAGATTGCGGGAAAGCAGTGGCAAATAAAAACATAGAGTAGATATGTAAATAAGAGAGAAATAATTCCATGTGCGAGATTTAATGATGGTGTATTTGAGAAAATAAAGATTTTCCCCTAAGACTTATAATAAACTAAAAATGAAAAAGATAGGACCATGTAGAATTGTAAGAAAGTTTTCAGCTAATGCATATGAAATTGAATTTCCAGAAGGGATTGGAATATCACCTCTCTTTAATGTTGCATATTTGTATCCATACAAAGGGACAGAGAAAGAGGTACAGGAGGAAACTACAGAAGATGAAGTTCAAACTTTGAACTGGGAAGAACAAATGCCAACAATAGTTAAGAAAGAAGTGGACGCTGTATTGGAGAAAAGAGTATCCAAAAGAACCAGAGGATAGGTTTATTTTCAATATCTAGTCAAATGGAAAGGACAACCAGTGGAGGATGTTAGCTGGTTGACAAAAACAGAGTTGTAGAAGAATGGATCAAGTCCTAAGAGTCTGAGGGATGATTCTTTTCTTCCCTGGGAGTCTGATGCAGGAGCATCTGGACTTAGCCAGCAATGTGAATGTTTTTTCACATGTTGTGGCTAAATGAGTTGAATTTCACTGACCTGAGTGGTTAAAATTTAGTTTTAAACAAGAGGGTTGGATCTCTTTAGAAAATGATTTTATTTCATTATTGTAATAGTTAGAAAATTGTCTTATTTTAGATTCAGAGATAAGTTGTTAACATAAATGTGTGATAGAGCTTGAAAATAGAGATTGAGTTTTTAAGAATGATTAAAATAGAAGATTGAGTTGTTAACACAGGTAGAATAGGGATCCAACTCATATAATGATAAATTGTAATGGAAAGTGTTGGGTAGCAGAGGGCCCGCATAACAATTTTGGGGCTCACAGCCCGCAATTTTGGGAAAGGTATGGTAAGGACTCTGCGAAGTGAAAATTTTAAATGAGTAAACTCAAAGAGTTGTCTGCCAAAAAATAATGTAAAATAATAGGAAGTGAGTCAGCCCACCCATGGTTTGCGGAACATGGAAATGTATAAATAGAGCATGGCTCTAGAGTTACGAGTCAGTTTTTTGGTATGTACTTTTGGATCTGGAATGTAATGGGTTTTTGAAGAAAGAGTTCTTGAAGTGTCTATAAGTTTGAGTCGAGGGTGTTGGTGGGTAGATAGAGGCTCTGTAGCTATGTGTGCAGAGGCCTAGTAGAGTCCGCAGCTATGTGCGTGGACCTCTGCAGCTGAGTGTGCAGGGCGGATCTAGATGTATTGGCGAGAGAGTTGAATAAAGATAAGTTGGTTCTAAAATACTGTGTTGAATCTGAAATATTGTGGATCTAGTTAATTTATGGTTGATATATCTGTTTGATTTGTGTGCTTATGCTTATGTTATGAGTTTATGAAAATCTATAGCTTTTCTGGGTGCGAGAACTGGTTATCTCTATTAAATGTTTTCTTAAAGACCATAAAAAGTAGATATGATCTATAAAAGCTCATTAATAATAAGTATTAAGGAATTTCTATGTTTCGAATCTACGCATAAGCAGAGTAGCGTGAGGCCATAGAACAACACGTGACTCCTCTAGACCACATCACGACATCCCATGGGTGTGGAAACCTGGTTCCATCACCCTCCCCTGCTACCTCGAGTGAGACCTCAGTCCACGCTCTGCGGGCTATTGTCGAAAGGGCCATTAGCTGCAGGATTTATTTGGATAAATAACTCTTTTGAACCTAGGTCAAGGCACAATAAGTTAACAAATGTTTCCGTTGCTGGGAATGGGATCTGCCTAAGGTATGCTTGATGTCGGAACGCTGGAATCCTATAAAGAAAGAGCTTGAAGATTGGT
Organism: Pinus taeda; assembly: GCA_000404065.3. Lineage (NCBI taxonomy): Eukaryota > Viridiplantae > Streptophyta > Pinopsida > Pinales > Pinaceae > Pinus > Pinus taeda. Next base: position 73,848 of record APFE030068060.1, on the reverse strand, counting down.
TGTATCAGAAGCTTCATGAGTTCATGGTTCAGGAAAATAGAAACCTGCGAATATTGGAGGAAGGGTGGTTGGATCGTTACATATACACAAATATCCATGAGATCTTCTTCGTGACATTCCCGATAGAGTTGTACAAGTGGATCGCGAGGTTAGCTGACAGCGTGGAAAGGTGCAGACTAGATCAACCTATTGTGTGGACTCCAGAATTGGTGCGCAGGCTAGAAGCATTCGAAGATAAAATCGCACACGCAGTAGATCACTGGTTGGATTGGGTAATAGGAGGGTTTATTACTGAGTTTGCAATAGACAATACTATGAGTTATAGTGAAGCAAAAAGGTGCTTTCTCCAATGACCACGGGGTAAGTATATCAAATCGTTGAATAAGTCTTGGATTAAGATGTTGTTGTGTGAGAAATAGATTATGTAAATTTATTGATGTCTAGCATAATGCAGAGTGGAAGAGGCTACCAAGGAACCAAAGGATTAGAGAACAGTTTGCTGATTTTATTTCACAAGAAAGTAAGGAGGAGCTCGCGAGGTTCTCTCCAAGAAGCGCAGTCCAGTTGATTAAGTAGCAATTCCCACTAATACCACCTCCGTGTATGCCATTGCCTACTTCCCCGACATCAAATCCATCTTCACCAACTCCACCTCCACCACCACCCAAGGTTGGGATGGCGAGTGCAATCAAGTTGCCGATATTTAAGGGTGTAGGAAATGAGGAACCAGGTCAATTTTGGTTTGTATTAAGGGCTGTATGGGAAGCCCAAGGCATAATGGATGATAACATAAAAAAGGCTACTTTGGTTAGTGTGTTGCAGGACCATGCTTTGACGTGCAATATAAAGTACTCAAGCGATCATCCGAATGCAGGAATAGCGGCGATCTAGGACACATTAAAAAAAGAATTTGGTCAACCAAAATCAAAGACACAATCGATCATTGGGTTCAAGGAGATCCCAATGTTACTTGGCGAAACCCCATGGGATCTAGATCAGAGATTGAAAAGCACCACATGTGAGGCTAACATGACATTGACGGATGCACAACACTGTGCTTGGTTTGTGGCATCTTCAACACCACATCTGAGGACAACGCTATCACAACAAAAGATCTCAACCCAAGCTGAAGCATTAGAGATAGCAATGAGGTTGCACGAAACTCCAATACAGGATCCAGGGTTGGGAGTTCAACAAATCCACGTGCAACTACAAAACTTGAGCTTAGAAATGCAAAGCTTGAAGCAAGAAAGGGTGACCCAACTGGAGGCACGTACAGAGGTAGGATGCATTAAATGCAAAAGTCAAGGTTATGACAAGGACCATTGCCCCATCTTCGTGAACTATCTACCCGGGGGGGGGCGATGCCATTAAAGCTGGAGGTACAAGCAGGGCCAAGTGCAGCACCCACGATTTGGTGAATGATTTGTCAAGTGGGTGGAAAGCACACAATAGACAATTGCCACCTATTGCAAAAGTATACCCAGACCCCGCAACAACTGTATTGCAACTTTTGTAGATCAGTGGGTCACGATGAGAAAACGTGTCGAAGTTACAACTTAATGATGGAAAGGACCCCTGCCTACCAGGTGCAGAGTGAAGAGCGAGGTTTTGACCCAGGGCGTAGGGCCACGCGGGGGATTTCAAGGACGCGGCTGAGGAAGAGGAATGGGGCCTGGGCGAGGGCGTGGACAGCTAATCTGTTATAACTGCGGAGGGCCAGGACACTACACTCATGACTGCACTAACCTGATGAGGATATCTTGTCCATACTATGAACATTTTGACCATGAAATGGTAGATTGTCCGACGTTAATTGCCTAGATGCATGAAAAGGGATTATTACAGCCCACTCTAACTTAAAATGTCCAAATGATGAGGTCAAAACCACGCGAAGGAGACCCTAGCATAAACATGGTACTGATGAGTGGCACACCCATGGGAGGAGATGCGCGGAAAGAGTTTGCAGAAGATGTGAAGGGTCGCGATGACCCTACAAGGGAACCTGAATTTGAGGTGGAATAGGGGAAGAAGATGCCTAAGGAAGCTCAGAAGAGATTCACAGAAGTCTCTACTCTAGGTAGAAGGGACCCAATTAAGCCAGGGATGGATCCCTCTATGCTTACTACCTTTTTAGAGACATGTATGAAGCCACTGCATGACAGTAAAGCCGTTAAAGGACTACAAGAGATGATCACTAAGTGTGAAAGGTTGAGCGAGCTGTGCACAATCTGAAAATTGGGAAGACATTCTCTATGCACCAGACAAGAGATGCGTATGACAACACAAATCGGCGAGTACGAGATGGAGCAGGTCATTCTGGATTTAGGGTCGGATGGAAATGCGTTGCCTAAGCAAACGTGGGAATGCATGGGTAGGCCCAAACTACAGTGGTCTCCTATTCAACTAAGGATGGTCAGCCAACAAAAGGTCTTATCAATGGGCCGACTGCAAGGGTTGAAAGTGGACATTGAAGGCATAAGTCCGCAGAACGACTTCGAGGTAATAGAAATTGTTGATGACACTAATCCCTACCCTGCATTACTAGGAATCGATTGGGCCACAGACATGAATGGGGTCATCAACTTAAAAATATAGAAAATGACGTTCTAAAAGAAGTCACTACGAGTAATAGTTTTGCTGGACCCAGTTGAAGGAGAGCGCTACACCGAACCAGTGCGCGACAAGGACAGTGATGATGAACTAGACGGCATCTACCAGATAATAGCGCAAGATCAGGATTAGGTGAATCCCACAGAGGATGAAAGAATCTCATGGGAACACAATAGTTCCTGCACATCGGATTCAGATGAGGAGATTGAACGATGGTAGAACTGATTGCATGAAGTCACAACACTCAATTGTAATATGATGATTATATCATTACAACGTGTGACCACTGAAGTAAGACAATGGCCAACGGATAAAGACGTAACAAATGAGGGCAGTCTATCAACCTTGACACCTCAATCGTAACCCAGAAGTAGCAGGGTGTGTTGGAAGAAGCGCCACGCGCACCAAGGTGGTGTGCACAGAGGAAGATGAGAGGCAGAAGATGGTTCTAGGTACGGATTGGAGGATGTTCATGGCAGCCACGTTGGAGTAGGGTAGTCATCCATCTACAATGAAGGGTACAGTTGTATGTTGCGCAATCCTTGACCCAATTGAGTCTGCACGTAACACGGGCTCGATGGGCCGATAAGACCATACACCAAGTAGGGTATGCCAAGGGAACTCTATCCACGGCCGAACAGGCCATTACCCCTATAGTCCGGCTTGAACACAAAGATCTACATGAAGGGATTCGACAGTTATGGGAAGCCGTTCAGGGCAGCAGAATGAAACTTCACGAGTTAGAGGAAAAACGGGCCAGACTACAAAAGGAAAGTGTGAGGCTGAATGAATAAATTGATAAAATAAAATTAGAAGTCACCCACACAGGCCACACGAGAGAGCCATTGAGGGGACCGGACATGGCCGACCTTCATACACTACTAGGACAAGTCACGACCCTGCTAGCATGGTTGCGATTGCACCCTAGGGCACAAGGGAGCATAGACCGCAATACGCTATCAGACTCAAAGAAATGTGAATGGCACTCGCAACCCAGGATAATAGGGAAGTAGAAGGCTCGCACGACAGGTGCGACCACCAGAATATCCGTAGGAGGCCGAGTCTTAGCGATCCAAGTAGTTGGAAGAGGGCATGGGACTATAAAACAGGCTGCAGGAAAACTGTGCGAATTGGCTGCGGCACGCAAGGTCGGTCAAATGCATAGGACACATCTGCGTACCAGGGGCTATGCTTCCATGGGGGAGGGATGGAAGGTGACCATTGCAAGTACTTTTCATGATAAGATGTCTCATTTAAGACACAGAGGAGCAGGCGACGGGCAATTAAGGCGTAAGGGTAATTGCCAAAATCGCATTAATGAGCCACGAAGAGGGCGAATGACCGACTTTGAATTTTAAATCATATATAACAAGCAAGTAAAGGGGCACATAAGAAAGCTTGATCATTCGAAGAATAGGACACCCTGGGTTCAAGCTGAGAGGAGCAAGAATGACAAACTAATGGAAGAAAGCCGGTGGTTTTAGGTAATGCCAAAGGAATTTCGAGAGTCGTTCCTCAGGTCGATAAACCCCACCAAGGAGATTCCATAGAATCCCATGCCACAGGTAGCTGAAATCCCTAAATCACCCAGGACACTGCGGACCAAGAAGGACCCCCAAATACCAGGACCAGTAAGGAAGTCACTGCGAAATCCACATGTTAGCAAGCTCACAATGGAAGAAAAGGGCAAAGCTGTTACAATTGAAAGCGATGAGGAGGAAGAGGGATTCATGACATATGTCGAAGAAATAGACCCCGATGAGGAGACTATCCAGCCAATACGATGACGTTGACAATATTCTCATCACCCCATCTCTTCCAAAAGGGGTTCCAGTTGAAAGCATGGTGACTGGCCGTATTTCGACGATGAAATTTGAAGACTAGGACCTTGTAGATACAACAAAATTTCCCCATTTGGTGACTTATGAATTGATGGAGCAGAGCACGGAAGGGACGATTACGACACTTCAGCCAAAGGAATGGCTGCAAAAGGTGGAGAAAGCAGGGTTGCTCTGCCTCCTATCCATTCCCCACTTTCTCCAACCCCCTATTACAATATTAGTCATGAGACAGTTGCTTTGTCTGGTACATGATGAATACTTATGGATCGGCAAACCCATCCACCTCACGACATAACTTATTCATAGGATCTCACAGCTTCCCTACGAAGGAAGAGACCCAGGTAAATTTTCGATAAGAGTGGCAATGTGACAATGACAGAAACCCTGAAAAAAGAAATATTAGCTGGAGAAATGGCAACGAGGGTATGATATTGATAGTATTTTGGACAAAGCAGTCTGCATTACTACCTAGTTGATGGCAGGGAAAGTGACGCGGAAATTCCACGACAACAAGGTTCCAGCAATAGTCATTGTGCTAGCTGAGGAATGTGCAGCTGGAGAACAGTTCAATTGGGCATAGTTCCTTTGTGAAGAGTTCTTGACCAACTGTAGGGAGGTCTAAGATGAGGGAAATACCTTCCACTATGCGTGGCTACTGTTGTCCATTATGCTAGTTACCACTGAATTACTCGAAGACAACAGTTTCCCTCCTTGGACCAGGATTGGCCAGAAGCCACCAAGTATGCGTCAGTCTGGGAGACAAGGGACACTACAAGAATCTAGGGCATCAAGATTTTCTGGATACTGATGGATGCAAATGTTCGACAATGGATCAACCAACAACCCCATTTGTCCAATGAAATATATGATAGTGTGAAGCACATCGCCGAGTTTAAAGCGGACATGCACTTTGTCTACATCCGGGTGCGCAAGGACCCCGACCAGACATGGACCACACTCCCTTTCCTTGCCATTAATGAAGTTATTGATGTGGTATTGGATACCTGGCCACCAGAATGTCACAGACTAGATGCGGTGGGGCGCAATGAGGATGCTATCTAAAAACAGAAGACTGAAGCTAAGCACGCAACACAACAAAAGCGGAACAAACATCACGCTGAAGGTTTGGGTGGCCCGGGAGGAGGCGCAGACTTCGACCGACAAGGCACTGACAAAGGATGAAAGTGGTCATAAGGTGCCCATAGAGATGGCCACGGAGAAAGGGACGTCAAGAACACCATCAACCACCATGGGCGTGCCCTTAAAACGACCGCCGCCAACAGAATGGATGAAGCTGCGGAAGAAGGCTAAGGCATCTAAATGGGACAGAGAACTGACCACATTGATTGAGGGCAACCTAGGTGACATAGGGGGCACAGTTCGCGAAGTCACCTAGGAGGAAATCGACAAGGCCATTTTGGAGCAACAAATTGCATTGGGGGAGCTCTGTGCACACATATAGGAACTTAGGACATGAGCAGCACAGACAAGAACCATCTCTACTCATGTGGTTATGTGTATGTCATCCACTGAGTAGTTGTTGAAGGCCCAAATGGCTCATACTATGGAAATCCCAACAGGAGCATTAACAACAAAAAACGTGGCAAACAGAGCTGTGGTAGGATGGCTTATGGGACTTGCATTAAATTTTGCTACTCTCCCATGTGAAAGCTTGTTCTAGCTCTAGGACAACGCCACGATGGAGCTCCGCGACAAGGAAGGATGCGTGGAGAAGGTACTCAGTGAACAGAGAATTAACATAGAACAACTGAGCCTCCAATAGGGCGAAGCCATCGCAAAGAGTCAGCAATTGGAGCAACTGATAGGGGAAGCATGTTCGCATGCCCCTGAGTTGGAGATTGCGGTCGAGTTGCCTGTTGGCATACAAATCCACAAGTTGGCTAGTGGGTTCCGTAAAGAAAAGGAGGAGGCTGCGAGGATTCAGTTGGATATCATTTTGCAGATTGCAGACCTGAAACTACAGGTACAGCCTTCGACGCCAACAGAGGTCACCGAGCAGTAGAAAAGTATCAATAACTCTGGGTGGGAAACGATCACACGTTCCATGAAGGAATGCACCGACTTGTTGGCTCAGTTGCTTATTATGCTCACTTCATTTTAGGAATATCCCACCCTACAACGATTGGAAACAAAGGCAAGGGATATTTAGCAAGCCTATGATAATGTCAGAGGGGTGGCACAAATGGTTGCTATTACGCAGTGCTTGGCCAAGATGAGGGAGGCCCAGGCCCTAAAAATACAAGCTGATGCTGCCCGACAGAAGGAAGGAGTGATTAAAGAATGTCTCCAGCCATGGCTTGATGAGGTATTCGCGGTTTCCACTGCCATTGAGCGCAAGGTGGCACACATGCAGGCAGAATATGCACTCAGCGAAGCAGCTGAGATAGAGATTGATGTGTCAGTGGCATACGTTGAACAAGTATAGCAAATGGCGGAAGAGTTTACTACAAGTACCAGCGAAGCACAGAAATCGCTGACCAACCTCCATGCAAAGATTTTCACACTAGCCGGTGACTCGGAATGAGTCACGATGATTGTGTTGGGGGACTGTTGGGTAGCAGAGGACCTGCGTAACAGTTTTGGGGCTCAAAGCCCGCAATTTTGGGAAAGGTATGGTAAGGACTCCGCAAAGTGCGCGGAGCGCAAATTGTAAATGAGTCAAGTCAAAGGGTTTTCCACCCAAAAAATAATGTAAAATAATAGGAAGTGAGTCGGCTCGCCCATGGTCCATGGACCACGGAAATGTATAAATAGAGCAAGGCTCTAGAGTTAGGAGTCAGTTTTTTGGTATGTACTTTTGGATCTAGAATGTAATGGGTTTTTGAAGAAAGAGGTCTTGAAGTGTGTGTAAGTCCAAGTTGAGGTTGTTGGTGGGTAGATAGAGGCTCTGCAGCTGTGTGCGCAGAGGCCTAGTAGAGTCTGTAGTTGTGTGCATAGACCCCTGCAGCTGAGTGCACAAAGCAGATTTAGATGTATTGGCGAGAGAGTTGAATAAAGATAAGTTTGTTCTGAAATACTATGTTGAATCTGAAATATTGTGGATCTGGTTAATTTATGGTTGATATATCTATTTGATGTGTACTCTTATGCTTATGTTATGAGTTTATGCAAATATATAACTTTTTTGGGTGCACCAACTGGTTATCTCTATTAAATGTTTGCTTAAACATCATAAAAAGTAGATCTGATCTATAACAACAAATTAATAATAAGTATTAAGGAATTTCCGTGTTTCGGGTCTATACGGAAGCAGAGTGGCACGAGGCCATAGAACGACACGCAACTCCTCCAGATCACATCACTACATCCCAAGGGTGCGGAAACCTGGTTCCATCACCCTCCCCTGCTACCTTGGGTGAGACCTCAGTCCACTCTCTGCGGGCTGTTGCTGAAAGGGTCGGTAGCTATGGGATTTGTTTAGCTAAATAACTCTTCCAAACCCCAATAGAAATGGAGGGCGGAGATGATAGAGGATTGAGCAAAGCGAGAATATAGTGATAGAGATGATTTCTAGATTGAAACAGGGGTCTTTTGAATTGTTGTAATCAAGCCAAAGGGCCAAGACTCTGTAACATTAATTGTATTGAATAATTAATGTCACATATAGTTAAGTTTCGATTCCATTGAGAACTATTGTTTTACCTCTATTTTATTTGTATTTAGAACGAAATCAAATATTTCTCTATTTTATGCTTTATGTTATAAACTCAGCGTTCAAAGGTAAATTGGATCCTTAGTATTAATAATAGTGCCAGAATCCCGCATTAAATCCCAACCATTGATCTAAGTTCCAACCAATGGTGCGATATCATGTTGACCATTGGATTATCTTGCATCGCATTGCATCACAACATTCATTGCCAGTAGACAGACCTTAGGCCTTAAATAAATGCGATGTTTAATCGTCAATTTATCACATCTCAGTATTCCATCGGCAGTTGAATAGACCTCAAGCCGTAAGACCCTGCGATGTGTGATCGTCAATCCATCACATCACAATATTTCATTGGAAAGGGAACGGGCATTGAGCATTGGGAAACTACGATATGCAATGTGCGATGCGGTCATTGATTAAATCGCATCACAATGTTTTATGTGAAAGAATCGAGCCCTAAGCACTGCCATTGTTTTGCGATAGTGATATCAGTTGTGGACTGTCAGATCAAAGGTGTGTGATCTACGGTACAATACCTTCAAGCGGCTCTTTTGATCGATGAATATCAGTTGTCGGGCTTATATAAAGGAAATCATAGAAGTGAAGCGAAAGGCTGAATATAAAGGGGAAAGGAATGCGGGGCCAATTGTTGATAATTCGTAAAACAATTGACCTCTTGTGTCATCCATATTTTAAGGGGACTTATGGCCATAGTTCATCAGATTATGAAAGGCCCAGATTTGGCATCATTTGCATAAGTGTGATGAATTGATGTGTAATAGTCTCTCTACGACAATCCTTTATGTTTAATATTGCATGTTGAATGTTAAATTCCAATCCTTGTTGGATCATATGTTTGGCTTAACACCATTTTGTTTGGTGTAGTCTTCCTATTTTTCACCTCTATTTTATTTCCTTTGATGACCCCAATGTCCTGACTATAAAAAAACATTTGACCCGCTTTCAAAAACGTAATAAGAGTTTTTTCACTGGGTATATTGAATCATGTATTTGTTAAATTGTCCTCAACCTATTTTGAGTGTAGGCGTTAGTCAAATACTTCATCACATTTCACACACTATTATTTTTATACAAGTCAAGCAAGTTTCATCTAGTTGGTCTTAGTCATTGCATAACAAGTGACAAAGAAAGAATACTTTTCCTTTCCCTTTTCCGACATATAATTTTCATGCTCAAACTATTTGACTAACCCAACAACCCATAGTAAATCTTTTGAATGCATTACATTATGTTTCGTTAGTCTTGGAAATTTGTATAAATGATCAGTTAAGCATCATTAATCATGCCATTAAATCATGTTCCTCCATCGACTCTCATTTTGAATAAATGATGCATTATAATTTGTTTGACCCATGACATTATAACAATGCAAGTGACCTTCCTATCAATATTTGTTAATGGAAAAATTAATCTACAATATACTGTAATATGCTAGGTCTTGTACAATAGGTTCAGTTTTATATTAGTCACTCTTTGTTAAACTATGTATGGTCACTATATTTCCAGACAATCAGTTTAATGAAGACCCACATTTGACTTATGATGTCCAAAGACGAAATGGTTGCATTGTCATACACATACATATTTCTATATCTGAACATATTTGTGACCTATATGTTTTCCAACACTCCATCATGATAATATTCTATCAATGCACACATGAGCTCATGCCTCCCCCCCTTAAACATATTTTCTTGTATGTTTTTACTCCCACTCATACATTAGTAAAAATTAACCTTAGTTATCATTTCTTTGCTTGTTCTTAATGACAAAAAAATGACCTCATCAACATTTTGGGAGACCACCCAGTCAGAGTCCCAAGTTGGATTCTTTTATATTTGGGATGGTGGTTTCAACTGGTTCTAATGCGTCCAATTACCCCCTCACCTTTCCTACTAACTTGTGATGTCTCTAATTATTATCAACAAAAATATATTTATTGGATTTACTCTCTTGCATAGCTCTTGTAAGAAAACAACCACCCAAAATAAAGGCTCAACCAAACCACACTAGAATTCATTCATGCATAAGGAGACTTGTAAGAATGTCATGAATAAATATAAATATAAATCTACTCTAAGATGCAAACAACGCAAAATAAATCTTAAATCTATCTTGATTAAAAGAAGGATTAGTACCCCTCTCAACCAAGAGAAAAGTAAAAGAAGATTTGGAAGAACTTTGAATTTAGAATAAAAGTGAAGTCAATAAGGCAAGGAAATAGTTCCAAGGCTTTCTACTATTTCAAGCATATATATACATTCAACTATCTTATGAATAGTTGTGAGATCTCTGTTGCACATACATCTAAATTCAAATAAAATGAATTCAAATTCAGTGACATCACTGCATTAAGGAAATAGTTCTAATAAAACAATCATTACCAAAGCAAAGATAAACTTGACATTAACTCGCTAAATAGTTTATAATTATGTCATGTCTACTTAGTCAAATTCATTATTCAATTTGATAGAAATTAGATCCATCATTCAAAGATAGGTTTTGAATGATTTAAACAAGCATATAATTAAATGACTTTACAATAGTGCAAACCCCATAAATTAGACACTTGGATAAAAGAATTGCATCAAATTTTAGTTAAATGCATACCATCAATCAACCTCTATCTATGAAAAAAGTGTACAAAAGTTGCATATTTGATCAAAGCCTTTTAAGTACAAAAACTCTAGGAAAATTTCATGATAGCATGAAAATTTTAGAGCTTAAATACATCGCTTTCAATCTCCATAAATCTAGTCCAAAGAATACTTAATTCTCTACAAAATTTTACTCCGTGCATTGGTGCAAAAAATGCTCTCATGCTGAGAATTTTCCCTAAAATTTTATATATGGAACTATTTTTCGTGTGTACTCCTGCTCCTTTTATAAAACCTTTAAGTTTGTTTAGTTTCCTTGATTTCTTGCCCAAATCCTCCATTCCACCTACAATCCAAATCATAAATATTTTGAATTTTTTAACTAAACAAAATCTAAAAATAAATAAAACTACATCTAACTAATAAAAATAAAAATAAAATAAATTTAGAAAATTTAAAATTAAAATAGACAAAAATAAAATAATAATACTACTGATCTAAACCATTTTTTTCACTCATATAATCTAACCAAATAAAACTAAAAAATCAAACCAAACCAGATTTAGATAATTTTAAACAAATTTATTAACATTTTTTAATTATATAATCTAACTAATTAAAATTTTAAAAATAAAACCAAACCGGATTTAAATAATATTAAAACAAAATCTAATTAATTTAAAATAAATTAAAACTAAATAAAATAAAATAGAGAATTGATAAAACTTTAATTAATTCTAAACAAAATAATAAACTATTATTAAAATAAAGAAAACTGTAATCTACTAACATAATAATAAAACCAACCTAGTAAATTAAAACTAAAATAAATTAAGTCAAGCAAGATGGAATGATGAATCAGTTATATGAGCGACATCCTGAAATAACAAACTCGAATGTCAAGATCCAATTTAATTGTCTGGCCATAATAATTTTAATCTCTGAGATTTGTGATAGGTTCGTCACAACTATGTGGTTTTGTTCGATACTTTTAGTCTCCAATCTCTGCAATTAAAACAATCTCGTAATCCCTGTGACCCATCTGCTTGCAAACGTTTTAATAGTAATTCTCTTTGCCTGGACTCGTAAGAGTGTAGCGTGGATTAATAAAAAAAAAACTGCGAAGAAAACTATTTTCAACCATTATTGTTCATAGAAACCATGGTTGCAGGTGCCCACCATTTTTTTAACCACCATAATTATGGAGAATGGAAAATTATTGATAGATGGTTTTAGAATTTATAGAGGTTCATTATCATGACCAGAATGAGGAGCAAGATCAACATACTATTAATATATATCTCAAAAATACAACGGTCATTATTCAATATTCAAAAACACAATATCATGAATCACATAACCATCTATTCTGAAACATAATTTCCCATCATCTATTCTGAAACATAATTTCCTCACTCTGTAATTAGATCAACAGACTGCTATTATATGTCTCAGAGATACAACATTCATTATCCAAGGTTAAAAAAACAATATCATGAATCAGAGAAGCATCCAATCTGAAACATAAGAGAAACATCTAATCTGAAACATAATTTCCTCACTTCTCTATAATTAGATCAACTAACTGCTAAAAATACAACGTCAACATTCAAAAAAACAATGTCATGAATCAAAAAACAATATCATAAATCACAAAAACATCCAATCTAAAATATAATTTCCTTCTTCACATGCAGTTTTCTATTAAAAATTTACTCTTTTATTTTCTCGTTTCGATCTGAATGAATGGTATCGAACCACGCATGAGAATCACTATCTCTAAAAACAAGCCAACCACAACACATAGCCTCTCTATCTAGCATAAATAGAATTCCTTGATGGCTTCCTCTGCTATCTCATTTTATTAAAAAGAATCCTGCATCATCAACCGGTCAAATAAGTCAAAACAAGTAATATAAAATAACAAATCCCTTAAAAAGATGTCAAAATAATTTCTTAAAAATATCTATGTAATAATGTGTTTTTCTGGGGTCAATATATTATATAATATAAATGTTTTTTTTGGTATGCTTTAGAATTAAGATATTATAATGATATGGTTTTTTTGTATGCTTTAAAAATATATTTATATTACTAAGAAACTGATATTAAAATGATAGTTTTTGTTTCTCAAAATTTCCATGGGATTTTATAAACAAATAGACTGAAAAAATCATATTCTCGTGATCTCTGGTTTACTTTAGAAGAAAATAGGAAAAATTGACTAATGTTAAAACGACATAGTCCATTCGTGGTGCATGGCGGGAAATCTAACAAAATAGTGCACACATATATTGAGACATTTTGGAAGCCATAAATCCATAGGAGAAATACATGTAGTGTAAACAAAAATGAGGAGCCAAGTGCCAAGATAGACTATTACTCTATTATAATAGTCTAATGGTTAAGAGCATGTGTTTCCTCTTAAGAGGTCACAGGTTCAAAAACAGAGGGGGGTAGAGTATGTATGCCTTTGTAGACTTAGCAGTCAAATAGCTGCGCGGAGGTGGGTCCCTTGTCCCACAAACAAGGGGGTCTCATACACCAATTTGGTGTCTGGCTTGGCTGTGACCTTAAAAATAGATATTATTATTATTATTATTATAATGATTCGAGAAAGAGCATTGGAGTTGCCTTGTGGTGGAGCATCTAATGGTGCATTGATAATAGCTGGGGTGAGAGTTTATGAATCTAATCTAGAGTCTCAATCAGACACCATGTAAAGTTCCACCCGCTTTAATTTGGTGACAATGTCATCTAGATTGTTCATGATGTCCTGGAGAATCCTTTTAATCTCTTGACCCACTTTCTTATCAAATATGACCATATGAGACAAGGTTTCTAGTTGACAGTGCAGAGCCAGTGGAGAAAATGAAGTCTCCTAGAGAAAATGAAGTCTCCTTTTGTGAAATTTTCCAGAATCTATATTCTGCGTGAAGATGCTGCAACTTATTTCAATATCAAAAAAAAATATTCTGTAGCCAAATTCCTTGACTTCCAAGTGAAGGATCTCATTCCTCCCTTCTAGCGGCACAAATTCAAAGTGATAAGCCATTGAGTACCAACCAAATAGACATTGATGATAGGAGGTGGATGCTCCCACAACACCACCTCGAAGGCTGACTTGGCGCATCCATGGGGCCATGAAAAAAACTGCTATAAACTGACTTGATTGGGGTGACGAAACTAGGGTAAAACAATGATATAACCAAACACTAACACAATTTGTATGACCGGAAATCGAATCCAGAGACAATAAGAGTGGAGGGGTGGAGGGGTGGAGGGGTGACATTTCAGTAATGTGGAGATTGGAATGGGAGGGAAGGAAAAACATTAGGAGGACATCGTCAACCAAGAACAAAGTAAACAAACCTATACCTTGTGAATGTAAACTTCATGTTGATAGTGAAATTTCAATTCGGAGGAACGTATGTTAACCATACCAACAAACCTTGGGAAAACTAAGCCCGCAATGCTTTCAAAACGAGATTGAAAATGTTCCCGAGTACCAAACATCACATACGAGGGTCGGACAACTAAATGAAATGCCCGCAGCAATTTGGGAGGCTGTTGAAGGCAACATAATGACCAATTCAAAACAAGGACCTGTTGTGGATCTGCCAAGCTACCAAACTAAAAAGATGTAAATCATAACAGCGATTATCTAAATCATAGCAGCGATTATTTAAGACTCTACTATAACAATGCGGAACAATGATTCTTTACTGTACCCTTCTTTGATGACAGAGCATTAATAGAATGAAGTTGCTACCTATGAACAGTAATTCTGTATGTGTGGCATTAAATTAATTATGGTAAAGAATCATAAAACTGGATACCCAAGAAGAATACCTCCAGCCATTGATGTTAAACACGATCTGATGCCTCAAGAATAGCAGTCCCTTTGGCTTGATAAAAAATAGCAGTAGCTTTCCTTTCCAAATGTTTTGAAATCTGGTTAAATTACTGAAAAGAGCCCGAGCCTAAGTTTCCTCTCGGCCTCAAAATTAATCCTTCACGCTTCTAGGAGTGGACACACTCCTCAACCTTACAGACAACAACTTATTGAAACGATGGTGTTGTCAGCTTTTAGAAGCACATTATCTGTCTATGCAAACGTACAAGCACCAGCGGGATCACTGTAATTCATAGCCTCATGGTAGCATGAAAACGAGAGAAGGGAACTCTAAAATATGGGCACAATATGCGTAGGAGACATAACAACCTCAGGCAAACAGAAAACAAAAGAACACAAATAATCTGGAAAGCACTTCCAAGCTTTGCTCTCTTAGCTAGATGGTGTAAAAACTGAAGGGGATTGAGATGCTAGCTTGGGGACCAAACAGATGAATTTATAGCCAAGCTTCCATCAAGCTTCTAATGGCAATGTGTCAGGGGTTCCACAGATCAAGGTAGAGAACTCTAGATGGAGTAATGGACCACTTCAGAAGTTCCCAACAAGAAAATTAATTAACTGCAGTTGATTTCCTTAATTTAAGGAAATTACTGCAGTTGGTTTCCAGAAATTAAGGAAAGACTGCAATTTACTGCCATAACTGTAGGCAGAAGTTGGTAAAAATTTAATGGAGCTTAACATTCTCCCACTTGGTCCATACTTCCAAACTTAATGTCTCAACTTAAAACC
>APFE030068060.1:35008-46333 GCA_000404065.3 Pinus taeda | reverse complement strand
CTTTATTAAGGAGTTTTGCTGTCTATGATCAGTATACCTCTGTGGAAACTCCCTTCCTTTGCATTATTCAGCCTCCATTGTACAAATAACTGAAAAATGTTTTTATGTATTGTTCACCATTTACAGTTCTCCTTTACAAAGAAGTAGCATAATCAAATTGTCATCTTTTGATTTGAAAGTGTCGCAAGTGTCATTTTCAGTCAAAGAAAAGAATCATACTATTCTTGATGGTCGATTACACTGTTACTCTTGTATTTGATTTGAATTAATATTTTTTCAAGTGTCGAAAGTAGTTTCCAATTCAAAATCGCAAAGTTTCGTCATTATCTTCCTTTCGTCTTTTGAAGAGAAAATCATTAGTACTATCTCTTGAAATGATTCAGATTTGTACTTAGCATTCTTTTTGTCATTCACACAATAAGAAAGCGAAAACAAATACCTGCATGTGCATTTGCATTTAGACTGCTTGTTGATTTTGATTTAGGATAGTGCATCTAGTGTGTGCTCTCTGCTCTATGTTGAAAGGATCCCGCCTCTCTTTCCTTAGTAGCTAGGATTTTCATTGCAAAAAGAAGATTAAACGATTGTTTATCATCTTAGATTTCACTTTAGGAATTGTATATCTACATCATGCAGTGAACCTGAAAGGCAAACTTCTTAAGAAAGATCAACTGTAAAATAAATTCAATGAACATAAAAACGCTTTGGAACCTAACGCACAACATTTAGAAGTCTAGGTTAGAGACGTATTCCGGCGTCGTAAAGCCTGGTCACTATTGCTTTCATTGTAGGTTGGGTTATTCCTCCTCTTTGAGATGACAAGTGCCAGTACAGACTTGTGCTCCCATGTACCTTTGAGTATATATTGGGAGACCACAATAGACTATATCCTTTATCCTTAGGAAGCCGTGTCTGCTGCCCTATCAATCACAATGCACTAAACATAGCATTCAAGAAGATTGACTGTCGTACCGTAAAAAGTATTTTGCAGTTTTGTGATTGGTTTGGTAATCCCTCTGTCTAGACTTTCAGAGTAGTCTCTTTCATTCCTTTTAGACTCCTTAAAGGAAAAGGTCCATCTGAGCACTTGACACTTCAGGCTTATTAAAAATCGAAGGCGACTAGAGTCATCTTTAGCTTTATCTTGACTCTTAAAAATTGAAAAAGCAAGTTGTGTCAAAGCATCTAAAATTCATTTAATTCGGAATCATTGTTCCCCTTTATTTTGAGTTGATCGAGTAATCCAAAATCATGGAAGAAAGTCAATCGAAACCCCATCATTCGCAGAGATTAATGAGTCAAATATCTTTGACTCCTGAAATGAAACTATTCTGGACAAAGTGAACTCATTTAACTGGATCAAAGTCCTCTGGTTTGCTTGGAACTTGTGTTCCGACATCCTCAGGGACTCCGGTTACTCCAACCATTTCTGATATCCCTGCCTCTACAGAAGAAGTTTTGCGGCCACAAGAGGACATTAGAACTGATCCTAGTTTAATGGTAAATGCTTCTATTCCTAAACCGGCTCCATCTACAACTGATTCGGAAGGTGTTACCCTCCAACAGTTGTCGCTGTAGATTCTATACCTTCTTCGGCACCAGAAATATTTTATGGACCTGATGGTCTACCTCTCCCACCTGGATTGATTGTTATAGAAGAGATTGTGGAGGATCCTCCATCTAGTATTCCATTGCATTTTGGAGCTGGGGTCACCCTATATCCTTCTTCATCATAAGTTAGTCTCCCTTCATCGCAAGTTCCTGTAGAATCGCTAGGAATCTTTTGGATAGACTAGATATGTTTGAACAACCATCGACATCTAGGACTGTGTCATCTGATGCAATAGCAGCAGAACCTCCTGCTGCTACTCCAACAATGTTCATTGGTGTACCATCTATCCTAACTAGCTCTCAACCACTAGATGGAGTCCATCCAAGGACTGTTTCGATAGTATGGTCTGTTCCCGTTTGTTCGTCTGGAATAATATCTAGAATCTATTATGTTGAGTCTCAGCAAATTGATCCTTCACAATAGTATCAATTTGGGCAGTCCAGTCCTCAAAGGCCAATCATCCCTTTGAGCACTGGATTGCTGCCATATGGGGGCCAGTATGCCCTTTCATTGTTTCCTTTGGGAGAACAACCATATGGGGGTTTGCAATAGAATTCGGGTCATGCTGGAATTACATCCAGAGGTTGGGTGCCAATACTGCCTCAACAACCAAGAGTTGTATACTCGATGCAAAAAAAGTATACCTATGTCTAATATCCCCACTACACCAGCTATTGTGACGGTGTCGCAAGTACAAGCGTTGCCTATTGTATGTCAACCTCAGGTTTCTCAGGTTGTAATACAACAACGTCTTGTTGCAACGACACAACCACAATCACCGATTAGTGGCTCCTTAAATGGAGCGACCCAAGCCCAAACGGGTACTATTACCCCTCATCTTAGTCAAACAGCCAGTATTGGGCAACAGCAAATGGCTTCGCAACCATGGCTGGTGCAATATCAACAACCGCAATTCTAACAAGCTTACCAAGGATCTGAGCAACAAGTCTTTGTGAGTAATGGGCAGCTGTATATTCAAAATGGTCAACAACAATCATATCAAAATGGTTATGCCCATCAACCTTAACAAATTTATCAGCATCAGATACATTATGCTAGTATGCAAAAACCCACTGCTCTGGAAATACCATCTTATCTTGGGTATGCTTTGCCGAACCTGAATCAACAGTTGCCCTTCATGGCAACTTTAGAGTTACTGGATATAAATCGGCTAAAAAATGATCCAATTTCTTATGCCCCTTGGTGGCCGACGATTCCTCATAAACTTCCGTCAGATGTTCCTAAATTTAATGGAAATCGAGGTGAAGACCCATCGAATTAGGTGATAACCTTTCATCAATGGTGTTCATCCAACACTCTCAATGATGATTCGATTAGGCTTCACCTTTTTCAGTGAATGTTAACTAGTCTGGCAACATAATGGTACATTTAATTGCCTAGAGCTTCATTCGATAACTTCAACACCCTTGCCACAACGTTTTTAACCCATTTTCAGTTACCAATAAGGTACGAAATAGGAACAGAGCTTCTTACCAATTTCAAGCAAACAACAGCCACTCACATATCTGATCATATTCATGAGTGGCAACGTCATCATAGAACGGTAAAAACATATGTTCCTAATCAGCTGCTAGTTGAATGGTTTATTAAGTCATTATTACCTTCTATCACAGAAGATGTGGCAAAGGGAGGGGTCATTAAAGAAGAGCAAGTCATTGCTCGTGTGCAATATCTAGACTTCATCTATACTCAGTCTGGCACACTCCATGACAAAATCCCTGATGCTCCTAGACTTGAATTTTCTGTTCCTCCTCCTCCTAAATAAAACAAAGACTCTCATGCCGGTGATGGTGTGATAGGTACAACTGGCACAAAAGCCGTAAAGGCTACATCAAAGAAAGCTCGTACGGTTTCTAGTCAAAGTACAAATGAAGAACTTCTCGCCTTGGAGGTAAATGTTGTGTCGACTGACAAAGGAAAAGAACCAAAGGAACCAGGAGGCAAGAAGAAAAAGAAAGGGAAAAAGAAGAAATAGGAGGAGTCATCTCCTGAAAAAAAATTTGCAAACCCTTATGGAGAAAGGAAACCAAATCATCCATGCTTTATATGCGATGAGGATCATTGGACGAAATATTGTCCACATAAAGCTGAGCTTAGGAAACTCTTAAAGAATTCAAAAACCTCAACGGTATTGCCTGATTCATTTCCAAACCCAGGAACCAATCTGGTTGCTAGTGACAATGCTTCCCTGTCCCAAGTGCTCATGTTGCCCATTTCAAAACAGCAAAATGATGCTTTGATATCGACAAGGAATAAAGATTACGAGAATCCACAGTTGTCGAACAACAAGCCTACTGATCAACCTAGTAGTTCGACAACAACTTCGACCGAAGTTGTGCCACCCATCATTCTTGAGCTAACGATAAAGCTACCAAAGGGAGTAGTACACAAATCAACATTTAATCCTCGTGCCAGAGCAACACAAAATTATAATATAGTAGAGGACCGAGCCCAATCACCGTCCACTATGTCAACACTTGAGGTACTACAAAATTTCCCCTCCCAGAAGCAGGCTCTATTATCAGCAATAGGTGGGATTGACCCAACGGATTCCAATCTTGTCACCTTTAATCATAAAGGATATGACCCGTAGTTACCAACTCAACTTGCTTTCCTTATTCAAGTGAAAGCCCTCAACAAAACCATTCATCGAACGATTATTAATGAGGGAGAATCTACATGTATTATGTCGATGAGTTGCTGTAAAACATTAGGTTCACCACCCTTGTCATGATCATCAATGACATTAAAAGAATTTGATCAACGAACATACACTCCATATGGGATTTTAAGTAACTTGCAAGTTGAACTGGGGGGAAAAACAATAGAAATTGATGTTGAAGTTATCGATGGAAACCTCAATTACAACATCCTACTGGGAAGGCCCTGGATATATGCTATGGCTGCTGTTGTGTCAACTTATTTCAGAAAGATCGCATTTTCTTTCCAAGGAGGAATTACAATCGTTGACCAACAAACGTTTCTCCCCAATAGTTCACAAGTTATGGGAAGCATTCCAATGATCCACGAGAGCTCTCAGTCACTTCAAAATATCAGAGTAGGCCTACTAAAAGACCCGACATTGATAGGTACTTTTGCCCTATCGCCTCCAAACAATCTGGCGGAAGTGGCCACGGTGGGAACCTGCAATATGGTATCTTCCATTCAGAAGATATCTGATCACGATGTTAGCATGGATCATCGTGAGGTTTTTCCTCCAAGCCCAATAGAAATATTGTAGCGATCAATGTTTTCGGCATGGGAGGGGAACCCAAATCAACGCTCATCAAGAATTTGGGTAGATAGGTCTAAGGAATATAGTACCCCTTCAGATCCTTGGTCGCATGTACATTCTACAGATGAAGGAATTGTTCAATCAATGATGATTGACGGGGCACCATGGGAAGATTACCACCATTGTTCCCATCTTCCAAATTACAAAGAAGATTGTTCCAACGACCTTTATCATCCTTCAGTTTTTTATTTCCTATCAAATACTGTAAATACAGTGGATTCTGAGTGAAACTTGTCCAATATTGAAGAGACTATCGCCATCAATATCTCGACCAAACCAAATGTTCTAGAGAATATTCATGTCGGCAAATCTTGTTCTCCTTCATAACTGGAAATATATTATGCTCTCTTTCATGAGTTCAGAGATGTCTTTACATGGTCATATGAAGAAATTCCAGGCATTGACTCGAGCATAGTTGAACACGAAATTAAGATCTATCCAGATGTCAAACCAATACAACAACGGCTTCGGTAGGTGCACCCCAAGAAAGCTGCTTCCATCAAGGCAGAAGTTGAAAAAATTCTCCATGCTGGTTTAATTTACCTGGTTCCTCTAACCGATTGGGTATTGAATATTGTTCCTGTGATGAAAAAGCAAGGAACAGTTAGAGTGTGCGTCAATTATATGAATGTAAATCAAGCTTGTCTAAAAGACAACTAACCTACACCCTTCATTGACTAGATAATTGATGAATACGCCGGATGTGAAATCTTTTCATTTATGGATGGATTTTTCGGGTATAATCAAAAAAATATCCACCCATAGGACCAGTCAAAGACTGTATTTATTTGTGTGTGGGGCACATTTGCTTACCGCAAGCTACCTTTTGTTTTAAAGAAAGTAGGGGCAACATTTTAGAGGGCAATGAATTATGCCTTCCATGACATCAAAAAAATCATTCAACCATATCTCAATGATCTTCTGGCTCATTCGTGAAAGCGGACCGATCATCTGTAGCATTTAAGAGTGATATTTCTATGTTGCCGACACTACAAGATATTACTCAATCCACACAAATGTATGTTTTGTGTCATTTTTGGTAGTTTACTTGGCTTTGTAGTCTCAAAGGATGGGATTCATCTTGACCTGTGTAAGGTTCAGGCAATCATTGATTTGCCTCCACCTTCAAACTTGCTTCAGATTCAGAAACTCCAAGGGAAAGAAAACTTTCTGAGGAGGTTCATTCCAAATTATGCCGAACTTGCTAAAGGTTATACACGTCTGTTAAAAAAAGAAGTACCCTTCATTGGGATCAGGTCGCGCAAGCTTCCTTTGATGCTCTAAAGGAATCCCTAATAAAGGCATCATTAATGTATGCTCATGACTATCAAAAAGACTTTAACCTGTATCTGGCTGTAGCAGATACAACCATAGCAATGGTTTTAGTTCAAGAAGACAACGGAATTGAACATCCTATCTATTATTTAAGTCAAAACTTAAATGATATAGAAAACAAGTACTCCTATGTTGAAAAGCTAGCTCTCGCAACTATTCAAGTGATACAGAAATTTCGACACTATATCCTCTTTTGAAAAACTACCATTTTGTCAGATTACGACCCCGTGACTTATAACTTGTCATGACAATTATTGGGGGGAAAATATTCCAAATGGATAGAAATTTTGCAAGAGTTTGATCTGGAATTCGTAAAATCCAAATCAAAGAAAGCCCTGGTTTTCACGGAATTACTATGTGGCTTCCCATTGTCATCCAACGATTCAACATCCAAAGAAACAATCGTGGATGAATCTTTGTTTGTGATATCTACAAGCGATCCATGGTATGGAGATATAATCATCTATCTCCAGACCTAAACATATAGGTCTAACACCTCCCATTCAGAGCAACAATGTACTCGATACCAAGAAAAAGACTACATGATCGTCGGTGATACCCTTTACCATCATGGTATCGATACAGTTCTGGGGAGGTGCCTCATCCATGAGGAGGCCGAAAAAGTCTTGAATGATTGTCATTTAGGCGCGTGTGGGGGGCATCAATCTGGTTACGCTACAACACAAAAGATTTTACGAGTAGGATACTTCTGGCCAACAATGTTCAAGGATTGCATAACCGTAGTCAGAAGTTGCCATGTTGTCAAATCTTCGATCACAAAACTAGAATACCACCCGCACCTCTGCAACCAGTAGTCATTGTTGGGCCATTTGCTAAATGGGGCATAGATTTCATGGCATGTAACCCCACCTCGGCTGGGGGGCATGGGTATATCATAGTCATAGTTGAATATTTTATGAAATGGGTTGAAGCGATGCCTACATTAAACAACAATGACGAAATGGCTTCTCTTTTCTTTTTCAATCATGTAGTCTCCAGATTCGGTGTTCCACAGGCTATAGTCACAGATCATGGATCGCATTTTTGCAATCACATGATGGCTGAGCTGGCTGCCAAATTAGGACTATCCCACAACAACTCTACTCCATATTATCCACAAGCTAACGGGCAAGTTGAGGCAATCAACAAAGTCCTGAAGCGCATGCTGCAAAGGATGATTGGAGTCCATAAGCGAAGTTGGCACCTAATCCTATAATAATCCTTTTGGGCATACCAGACATTGGTGAGAAATGCAACCCGGTTTACACCCTTCTAGCTGGTGTATGGCTTGGAAGCAATCTTACCAGTTCAGTGTGAAATCTCGTCCCTTAAACTCGCAGTCAATCTTCTCCCCGGAACTTCAGAAGAAGAGGCTCGTTTCTTGGAATTAATCCAACTGGATGAAACCCGTCGTGATGCCGCCTTGGCTAATGAAGCACATAAGAAAGGAGTCAAGGCACAGTTTGATAACAATGTCAAACCCCGTGTCTTCTCAGAAGGTGATATGGTCTTACTTTACGACCAGGAATTCGATAAGTTGGGAGGAGGTAAGTTCCAGTATTTATGGATGGGCCCTAATATTGTTAAGCGTGTATTAACAAAAGGAGCCTATGAGTTAGTAGACTATGACGGGATTCCACTGTCGCAACCCTGAAATGGGGTGTACCTTAAGTGTTACTATGCTTGACTCAATATAGTAACCTCTTCATATGCTTTTGTTACATTTTTATTTTCACTAAGGGTAATCATTTTGGTTAGGTAATCCACTTTTACATTTGTTGCAGATGTCGAACCTATTGGAATCATTTGTCGAATATGCTGACGGAGCGAGTCATAGTTCGCGGAACCTATCCTCTGCAGCCTAGGCCATCTTTGATCCAAGCGGCGAGTTAGTGAGTTTCAGAGGGGTATGCATTGGTTGATGAACGAACAACATCGCTGAGTACAACGCTTTGATAGAGCTCCTCTATGATGCCATCGTGCATGGCATACGTCGACTTGTCATCAAGCTAGACTCACAACTTGTCATTCTACAACTCACCGAAATCTATTCTGTGCGGAATTCAGCTATCTATCGCATGTTCCTAAGGGTCAACATTTTGGAAAGACAATTCAATTATATCCCATATCAACATATTTCTAGAAACTTAAACACATTAACAGATTCATTGGCAAATTATGTGTTAGATAGACATTTGCGACATTTATAAAAGAAAAGCATTTCATCAATATTTGCATCAGGATCATATAACTTAACCAAAATAAAGCTCCAAAAATAAAAAATATATATAATTGTTTATGGTTTACACATAGTGTTCTGTGTCCAAGACAAAATCGGTCAAATGACCCAAAAACTCAAAATTCTAGGGGGCACCCTAGTCTAATGGTGCTGGTGATAACAGGTCACCGCGTGTGCAATCATGCGTAAAAGCCTAGTCCATCGACGTGGCATGCCAGTAGTATGTCACTGTAATCTCAGAGGTAGCTCGTAATTCCTCACATCCGAGATACCAAGAGTAAGGCCTTCGATCTGATCCTGCAATGCTGCAAGAGTCTCGGCCACATCCAGGTCACGAAGGACAACCCTCCCTACAGCCTTTCCTTCTGGAATGACAACTGGTGCTTTCAGTTGCACTACTGGTTGCACCGGTTTGATATCTGCGTGAGCACATGAGTTTTGATTAGTCTTGATAAAAGAAAACACAAGAACATTATAAAAGTGATAAACAAGATATGGTCAGAAATTTTACCTATAACACTCCACTACTCGCCAGCCTGCAACACCAAATCCAGGTCACCTCAGAAATCCATACCAGCATACGGACACTCGACATAAACCATTTACTAACGGTTGAACAACTCAAAGAAGGCATCAGAGAAATAAACTTGTGGCTGACTAGCATGTCGGGCCATAAGGTCAACCCATCTCTACATCCGTGGCTCAATCGATGGCGGCAAACCAAGTGAAATGTGCTGCGGTTGCATTAGTGGGATCTTCTCTAAGGCCAAAGTGGTCAAAATGGAATCATAGCCAAAGTTCTTAGATCGTCCGTTTTTCACCTTGGTAAGCTGTTCTTTTATCACCGGAAGTACAACATCACACAAGTTGAACAACTTCGGTTCAAGGCATTCCAAGGCGTATTGCATATAAGACTTGTTGGCCAAGTGAAGAGCCGCACTACCAGACAATCTAGCAAAGGTGAACAAGATAGTCCTCAAGGACCAGTCAGTGACATCTCGGATGTTGATCTTACTGTCCCTACTCAGCTGAGATCCTTCTCTACAATATCGGTAAATATAATCCCTCACGGATTCGCCCCCACGGGTAGAACTTGATAGTGAGAGAGGGGCACCATGCCTCAATAAACTAGTCAAAAGTAGATGTCCACAATAGTCAAGGGGATGGGTTTTCCTCTGATCTAGAACACCTGGTTGGTAGGATCCCATACATCGAGGAAATATTGCAACAAGTTGATTTGTTGCCTCATGCTAGATATGTAGAAGAACTTGAGCAGACCATAGTTCCGCAATGCAGTTACCGTACCTGGATCATGTAAAGCAACCATGTCCTCTTCTTCATCTTCACGTTCTTTCCATGTAATGACCATTTTTCTCCGATGAATCTCTAAAAAACAAACAAGAGAAGAGTCAGGATCCTGATTTGGCAAAAAACCAAACAAAATTTCCATGGAAAAATAGTGCACAAGTTTCCCTCCTTGTGCCCATCGCACCCTAGCTGTGTACTGGGTGAGATGCATACTGACTAGGCAATGGCCAGCCCAGTATGCATTGCACCTTTCAATATACACAGGGTGCGATGGGGGCAGAACGGATTGTTTAAACCCCAGATGCTCAGAAAAGCAGGGAAACATACTCAAAATTCAAAAAGGAAAGAATGCAACTGAAGAGCACAGGTTCAGCTCCTACTTGGTCCAGACGGTGCCAAGAATCGTCCACAGAATCTCCTAGAATCAACTAGTGAAAATCAAGGGGGGAACACCTCCAAAGCTCCAACAATATCAAGCTCAAATGAAATGGTAAAATGAGGGGTAAAAAACTACTTTTAAATTACTTTTCATGTAATTCGAGTAAGGTATTAGTGTTTTAACTCATTTTTCAAGCATGTATTCTCATTTCTAATCAGTTTGATGGAGCAATTGAATAGGTAGTATGACCATCGAAAGAACATAGTGTTAATGGTGAGTCGAATATCAATGACCATTATCATGAGCAGTTTTACACAAAGTTCAAGCTCGTCAAAAATTAAACCTAAACAATGAGCATATGTTCCGCCAGAGTTTAAGCTCATTAAAAAATGAACCAATATCCTGTAAATAACCATTGTGAATGCATTATCATCAAATTTTGAGCCTTGGTCATGTTCTTACCATCACCTCCACTCTGTTTCAGCCGATCATACACCTCCATTTGATTGTTTACCCTTTTGAGGAACAACTGCGATGAGTGATTTTGTTAGCCATCCTTGTGACACTTCGGTGATTAGAAAATTCCAAACCTTACATGGAATCAGCTGCTACCCAAAAATATCACTGGTTCCTCAAAAATGAGTCTCCTTTAAGCTCTTTTCATCTGATTCGTAAAATATGAAAAGATTGCGGAGCAATTGGCCTCTCTACCTCGTTAAAGCTATCGGAAGTGCTATCCCTCCTCTAGATTTTAATCTTTTTGGACTTGAGGGATTATCACACAAAACGATCAAGCACTTGTTTTGTTTGGCTCGTTAAAACTATCGAAAATTCATCCCTTTCATATTATTTTATACTTTTTTGGACTTAAGGGATTATATGATGAAAAAGGATTACTAGAGTTTCCTTTCCGTCCTTTTTCAGACTCTCTAAAATTGAAAAAGGACCAAGTTGTCTTTGTCATTAAACTCATTAAAACCAATAGCGACAAACTTGTCTATATAGACGAGAACGAGTTTCACTGTCACTAGGCTCGTTAAAACAGAGCGACAAGTTTTCCCGAAGGGAGAATTATAGAACAAGCATATGTTATCCTCCTCAAGCTTGATAAAAATAAAGAGGTACTGGTCAGCAAT
>APFE030068060.1:0-20243 GCA_000404065.3 Pinus taeda | reverse complement strand
TCTCCCAACCCAATTGTAACAATCAATAAGCTTGTGGTTAGAACGAATGAAAAAATTGTCTGTTTGATTCACATTATAAATAAAAGTCTTGAGATTAAATATAGTATCAACATGTTAAACCAATATCTTCAAAGATATAAGGTAATAACCCTATTTTAAAGTGACTTTTTTAATGTCATAGGTTCAATTTGAATGTTTGTGTTTTGACTTTTACATTATCTAATCGATTTTTTTTCTTTCTTATATAGGAATTTTTTGGCAGAGATGACAACACAACATACAGACACCACAAGCCGACTTTCAATGGAAGAGAGTGTCATACATAGGGATTTTGTACCAGAAGAGGAGCACAAGGAAATCATTCTAATAGCGTCGATTAGTGCATGAGGTAAAGAAAACTCTAATGTTATTTTTATTAATGAAATACTTGTAATAATAATAATAATAATAAAATATCAATTTAACGTTTCTTTCTTGTTACAGCTGACAATCCACCCCTCTTGTGGCAACCTCGATGACATCATCGGTACATAATCAGGCCATCGAAAGTTAATAAAAAGAAAAAGAAATGATTGTACTAGTTATATCGTTAGAAACATCATGTGTCATATTATTAAAACATAATTTTGATGATGAAATTTCTTGATGAAGTATTTTGTGTCTAAGATTAATGGATGAATGAATGAATGGATATTATATGTTAATGAATAATTTCCATATGTTTCTTTATGTATACAACCTTTTTTCATATTATGTAAACAATTTTTTTTATGATAAAACTTATTGAGATGAAATATTTTGTGGATCTACAAATGAATGAATGTTTACTATTTATTTTTTAATTTTTTTATGCATATTAATATATTGATTTCAACAATTTCCTATATAGTAGATAGACTGGATATTGGGGAATTGAGAGCAATGTGTGTGGGGGGCGGAGGGGGGCATGAGAGATTCCAAATTTATATGGTAAGATTTTTTTAGTAGAGAGTAAATTAGGATTTGGATAATCTTGTAGCAAAAAGCCCTCAATCTAACAAAGCAAAAACAAAGTCAATGTTGACTTCCCTACTGCTTTGTCGAGTGGAGAGAGTTTTGCTCCAAGATTAAATTACTCCAATAATTTATTATAGAAACCAAGAGGAGATCATTCAGGTATTCATGCACTCAAGTGCATTTAATTATTATTTATTCAAGCAATTAAATTTTTGGTCAAATTTAATCTAAGTTTTCCTCATTAGTCTTATGAATATGTGTAGGACAACTAGTATCAATTCAGCTGTTGAAGTGAAATAACTATTAGAAGAAAATAACTCAAAATGGTAACATTACATTTATCATTCAAGGTAAGCTCCTTTCAAGTTTATTCCTTTTTGATTCTGCATATTGCACCACACTACTTATTGTATCTGTAGCCATATGAGTGGTAGATATTTGAATTGACTTGACATTTCTTCTATATTTCAAAGCAATCTTTTGTACAACCTGGAAATTCCAACTTACAAAGTTCTTCAAATTGGCAAGCACATACTGCCATGGATGGAAGAAGGTATGAATAATGGTAATAAAAAGGTCTATTTCTTTTTTTTATTTGTCACTATCGAGTCAGAGGATGGAACAAGGTTTATATCATGAGTAGTAAGATGAGGGATCTATGTAGTTGTGATATTATGGTGTTTCCCATTTCTTACATGTTCAAATTCTATTTAGTTAATACATTCAATAGAAATACTACAAGCATTAAAATCATTTAGAATTTTATATTCCACAACAAAGAACTTTTGTATCTCATACATTGGAAGATTTGTGAACTTTCTTACTCTAAGGAGAAATTTAATATGTACATTCCAATACCTACTAATTATAGGTTTCATAATACGTGAATTGAAATGGTACTTTTGGGTGAATTGCAATCTTATGATATTGTGTAGATATTAATTTATCAAGAAGACAAGGGAGTCAAGTTGGGAGAAGCATTTAGAATTGATGACACCAATTAAGGAGAGATAACACTAGATTTATGCCACTATATGCTTGGGTTAGTTATCTTAACATATGATAACTAAGGTAAAAGGATGTTGCATTTGTGAGATCTAGCACATTTATTTACTGTTATTGGTTGTTTACAAAAAGAAAACCATTCCTAGTTTCATTGACCTTGGCTGGAGTTATAAAGAGGCCCACATACTCCTCATCCTTTTAGACACCTTTTCTTTTCTACATCCATATGATAAAAATTGTTCACACCTTATACCCACTACGTCGATGTACTAGATCTCACCTTTGGACAACTGTATGTACATTCACTTGAAGAAATAAAGGAAATAGGGCTAATTTAGACTAAACATAGACATAATTATTTTTATCTAGCATAAGTAAGATCTCTCTAAGTGGGAAAGAAATAATGGGAAAGTTATCTTGGTGGGCCTATGGCATTACTTGCACCACTTTCCTAAGCTCCCTCAGTTCAGAGATTCCCATGTGGCTTATCACGCAAAACAAACTACACCACCTGTCACACCTACATTAAGACCTAGACCCGCCTTCTCTCTATAGAACTCAATCAAGGATGATGGTAAAGAGAAAAGGAAAGATCACATGTCATCTATTAATTTGTTTGCACTGAGTCACTTTTAGAAGTATATGAAAAAAGTACATACATTTTGATTAACAAATCTATCCATCAGGAACACTACTTGTTTATGCATGTACATACTGTTTTAGGTTTGAAGAAGTACATATCTCAGTTTACATTGATTCATTCAAAAACCATTCCCTTTGGAGGTGATATCTTAGATGTAAATTTTATCCATGTGGCAGATATACCATGTTTGGATGAGAATAAAAAGGTGGCTTATGACTTGAATGGAGAGCTTCTAATACATAATGATGGAGTTGGATTCATATTTGAATATTTGACTTCACAATGCCAAAAAAATGTATCTGAAGGAAAACATTTAAGAAATCATATTTTAGAGGCTTGCCCCTTGTTGATTCAGTTTTTTCTTTTCTATAATGGATATGCAGTCAAAGGAACATTTCTTGTTAACAAAATATTTCCATGTAAAATGATCCATTTTTTAGAGTCGATGATCAAAGTTAAAAGAGATGAAAATTATATTCGTTACCCAAGTATCAACTCCCTGGAAATATGTGGAACGAGTTATAAGTCGAGCATAATATCCTTTTCAAGGCATTTGATCTCAATGCTTACTTATGGACGGGTTCCAAAATATTTCTTCATTGAGCTTGTAATCAATGTTGTAGAAAACATTCAAAATGAACTTAAAGATGAAACGAAATCTTGGAAGGTTGTAAAGAAATATAGAGATTTAGATGATGACCACATATGTCTTAAAATGTTATCATGTGGAATTCCTTTGCATGAATGAATGCTTATTGGATTGACCAGAACCACCCCTGGGGTACCATGAATGAAATGTCAAGCAACAACCTCAAAATAGGTATATGACATAAGCACATTCTCCTTGGGGCGATGCAGGGGAAAATTCATGGCTAGCTATAGACATAGAGCAGATGGAGTTTACCTAGAACCAACCCACTATTTATTCCCTTGATGTCGATAAGAAAGAGAGAGGAAAAGCGTATAAGCTCACAAACTAGTGAAATATTCCCATGCTAATGCTAAAATACCCTAATAATTAAATATAAGGTTAGTCTATGTGTTGCATTTCTGGTACCTTTATGTGCTGCATTTGGAATCGAAAGTGAGGAACTTATTTTTGAAATAAAACAAGATTTCTTTCCTTGAATCTATCATGGTGACAAATAGAAGTGAAGGAAGAGTTTCTCATTCTAGGAAAACTCTAAAATTTAACAATGTCACTCAATTCTTCTTGGCCAACAAAGAAAATTTCCTCTGTATACTTGTACCTTTCCCTTTCATGGTATTGTAAGGTAATGTGAAGGCCTCTTCCTTTCTTTTACACTACTGCTACACAACATTTTGTCACTGTCCCTATACTCCCCATTCCATGATCCCAGAGGACCTCTATAATGACCCTCATGTGTTTTACCATCATGAAGAAACTCCCATTATGTCCCTCTTCATGAGCAAAACATTTCCCTTTTGCATCATTTCCTAAGAATATTCCTTTTACCCCAGTTTACAAGAGTGACGCTAATGACCGGTTCATCCCCCGCGTCGATTTTCAGAGTTTACCACTGGGACTAGCACTGATTAGCACTATTGAGCCTTGTCTCAGTCGTGCCAATCCTCTTTTGGCAAGTTTTTTAAATACGAATTCAAAGCTTCCAGGTCTAGAATCTTCGTAATGGAAGTCTGGTCAATGGTTGGGCTAGATGGAGCCAAGGAAGTTAGTTTGGGTTCCTTCCCCTATTAGGGTGGAAAAACTCAAGAGATAAGGCCTCTCCCATGATAAGAGGAACCATATCCCCTCCATTAAAGCTATATAAGCACCTCCTTTCCCAAGCTAAACTAGTTTTTGGATGTAGTTCTAGTCTTAGTATTTTTTGGAGCTTGAATAATTAGCAAGATATTAAAGCTTGTAGCTCTCTAGTTTATGTTTGAGGGAGAATAGTGTGTTTGGTTTGGTTTGAGACTAAATGGAAGAAGCCTTAAAACTTCCATTTTTTGGGTTATCCATGAGATGCCAGTAGATGTGTGGGAACCCAGATACGTCGGAGGAGACCAAAAACGTCAAGGAATTGGTTTTAATATCTTTATGAACTCTTATGAATACAACTATTGATCAATTTCCTACATTAAAGTGTTATCTTACATTTGATGGCTTAATGTTCCTTGACCTGTTAAGTAGGTTGAATGAAATTTGTATGCTATCACGTTTGTTGTTGTTGTTTGTTTGCTTGTTTCAGGTATTCTAAGGAAGGAAACGAACAGTAGTTGGAGTAAGGAAGTAGGATCGTCACCAAGTAGAATAGCGTTCTAAGAGGTAGGCCCTCTTATTTGATTCTATCTTAAGGAAGTTTTCCATAGGTTGTTTGTTTGTGGGTAGACCCACTCTCTCGGGCTAGAGGAATTGTTTGTGTCTGTACTGAGAATTTACCTGCACCACAAATTGGTGACTCCACTGGGGAAACAATCCTTTTGTTTGATTTATTGTCATTTTGTGGTTTTGTGTGAACTTTTCTAGTATCACCATTTCCCTTTAGTTTTCTTTGCTTTGCCTGGTTTACTACTCTGAGTCTGAAATTTACAATGGCAAGTCCTTTTTTATCCCTTGAAATTTTTTATTTTTTTCCTTCAATCCTTGGTTAGCGCATTTATTTTTTTGATAGATGTGTCGATCAGTACGAGTTGCTCTAAAACAGTCACGTCGACCCCCTTCTGGCGCTTGTTTCCAGTTAGGAAGCCGTGCCGATTCCTATAGGTGAAGATCAGGGTTTCCCCTAGATCATAACCAGTTTGGCTTGCCCTCCTAATTTCTTCCTCTTAGTTTGTTCTGGCTGTTTTCTCTCTAACTGGAAAGCTTCATTAGCTTGGTTTATATGTTTGTTTGGTTTTCATTTTCTTCACTTGGTTTCTTGAGTCCTTGGATGGTTTGTAGCCCTAGGGAATCTAGGTCATCATTGATTCAACTGTTTGTGTGCTCAGCGAGTCAAGTTGTTGGTTAAGTTGCTCCTTGCTGTTTCTGGGAAAACTAGTGTCTTGTCGAACTACTAGCCCTCTAGGATTGGAAACTACCCTAGAAGCAACAGTTTAAAGAAATTCAATGATTTCTTCTATGTGTAATAGATAAGAGAAATATAATGGAACCAACCTGGAATTTCCACTTAATCCCTTTCTTGATCTCTCTCCCCCTTGACAGAGCTTGCAACTCCTCCCCGTACTTAACCTGCTTGGAGAGTACCTGTAGAAACACAGTAACAAAGAACCGTTAAAGCATATTGATCTATTACAACATAAACATTACAAAATTAGATATATAATCAAAGAATGATATCATTCACAAATGATAACATTAACAATTGCACAATCATATGTTAGACAAATTGAAGAACTTTATTAATAGAAGGGAGAATTACAACCTAGTTGCCTAATCTAGCATCATCCTCCCAACATCAATCCCTCTTCACCTCATGAAATAGCAAGATCACACCAAAAATACAATGTTCTTTCCTCAATTACAAACCATCAGCACTTCCTTGCAATTCACAATATTCCAACCTCCAGATCTATTAGATGAGGGATCCAATTATAGATGTGTGCAAGGGTGTGAGTCATCTCTAGGGTTCTGATTAGTGTCATTCCACTTATTACAATTGATTCCACTTGGAGATTTCTTGGATCTCTTACTCATCCCTGGGAAAATTCAGAGAGGCAAGTGTCATAGGAGAAGTTTCTAGAAGATTCCATGAGCAACCACCTAGAAAACTGTCTTGGACATTTGTCCATTCTCACCCATCGCACCCTATAGAAGGCCTAATTAGCATGCATCGCACCTGAGTAGTGTACCACTTAGTATGCATCACACTTGGCCAGTGTAGTAGTCAGTATGGTTCAATTTAGGCCATTTCTGGATGGTTTCTTAGGTGGAACTTTTGGGGAATGATGTAATCAGATGACCATGTTCTTTTAGGGTGTGGAACAACACTTTTAGGGGTTGAAGAGCCCTATTTTATCGACATATAAGTTTTGGTTTGATGTGCCCAAATATGTCTATAATAGTTGCCCCCTAAAGCATGAAGTCGTAAATATTGATGTTGGGTGAAATGCTTTATCATGAGGATCCGAGGTTTCGAACTGGAAGGTGACCTGCATAAGTTACAATACAATATATCATCATAATATAATTTCATGATCTAGTTGAGGTAGGAATTCCCATGCAGCTTTATAAATTCATTTCATGTACATAGATCAGATAGTCGTTTGTAGATGCAGACTGGCGATTCTTCAGATGTAGAGTCATCATCCTTGTTTCGGATGACCATATATGCAACACCTTTGTACATTTGATGCTTTTATATCCCTGGATATATCACAGCTCGGAGGGATGAAACTAGATCCGAGGTCTTCAAACTCGTTCAATCTTCCCCCAATGTACAAGTCAATCCATGTGAAGAGATGTTCTGAAGTCGAACATGGAAAGACATCACCTGATTACCAGCCAATAATGTGAGCTGCTAACAGGTGTGAGAGGAATCGCTGATAATGATAATGACCTCAAGGTACTACAGTACAATTCACATGGTGCGAATATATGATCCGATGTGAAACACCACACAAAATCTTTCGGTCAAAGGCCATTGATGTCAACCTATCGCCAGAAGTGAGAAACTTACCATTGAGGCATGCAAGCTTCAAAACACTGAAAGGGGTGTTTCTAAGTAAACTTCTTAGATGATGAGCTGATGTTGAAAAGAAGTGACTCATCGTAGCAGGGGATTTATGTATCCCACATCTACGACACGAGACGAAGCAAGTGATTTCTGGAGGTGAAAACGATCTGATTAGACATGGTTCAGGAATGGCGCTCATGAAAAATGAAGGTTGAAGGTATTGCAGTGGATGAGGTATTAACTGGATGGTGAATTCTCGACTGAATGACTTCTCTTGAACATGTTGGTGACGCTGAGATGGATTTGTAGCATTAACCCCAAAAGATGGATGGTGTGAAAGACCAATGGTGAGATGACCAATGAACGGAATAACCCAACTCGACTCAATAATGGTGATGGAGTGAAAGTGTCATGTTCAAGAGCGCCCTGCTACCATGAGTTATTCAAGTTTTTTCCCTTTTTCCCCAGTCATTGCTAACCAGTACCTCTTTGTTTTTGTCAAGCTTGAGGAGGATAACATATGCTTGTTCTATAATTTACCCTTCGGGCAAACCTATTGCTATGTTTTAATGAGCCTAGCGATAGTGAAACTCGGTCTTGTCTAGAATGGACAAGTTTGTCGCTATTGCTTTAACAAGTTTAACGATAAGGATAACTTGGTCCTTTTCATGTTTAGAGATTTTGAAAAGGGACGAAAAGAAAACTCCAAAAGTTTCTTTTCATAAAATAATCCCTTAGGTCCAAAAAAGGATAAAATAATACAAAAGGGATGACTTTTCCGATCACTTTAACGAGCCGAAAAAGACAACTACTCGAATTTTTCATAGGATAATCCCTCGGGTTTGAAAAAGTATAAAATCATACAGGAGGGATGACATTTCCAATCATTTAGCGAGCTGGAAAGGCCAATTGCTTGACAATCTTTTCATATTTAATGAGTCTGAAAAGGGTTTAAAGGAGACTCGATTTTGAGGAATGAGTGATGTCTACGGTACCAACTGGTTCTGATGAATTTGGAACTTCTCAAAACATGGTGAATTTTGTGAAGGGTCTAGCTAATAAGACCACTCATCGCAATTGTTCCTCAAAAAGGGTAAAACAACCAAGTGAGAGCATATGATTGGCCAAAAGGGATGAAGGTGATGAGAGGTACACAACCAAGGCTCAAAAGGCTGATAGAATGGGAATCACAAAGGTTATTTAGTTGAAGGTGGGTTCATTTTTTGACAAGCTTGAACCATGAGGGAACTATTCTTGGAGTTAGTTTCATTTTTACACAAGCTCAAAATGACAAAATTATGCTTGAATAAGTGGTCAAAGATGTGCAATTCACTATTTAGCACATTAGATTCTTTCGTCATTTGTTCAACCTACTCAAAACTCCGTCAAATTGATTAGAAATACATATATATGGATGAAAAATGAATTAAAACTAACATTTTACTTGAAGTACATGAATCAGTAAATATAAAAAGTAGTTTTACCTTTCACCTTCATCATTTCATTTCAAATTTGGGATTTTGGAGCTCTGGAGTGGTTTTCCCCCTCAAATTTCACTAGTCAAATTCAGGAGATCTTTTGGACCATTTTCTGCACCTTCAGGACCAAGTAGGAGCTATCCCTGAGCTCTTCATTTTCGTTCCATCTTTTCTTGATTCTAAGTTAGTTTTTCCACTTTTTTGGGCCCATAGGGTTTGAATAATTCGTTCCGCAAACATCGCACCTAGCCTATATCGAAAGGTGCGATGCATACTGAGATGTACACTAGCCAGGTAGTGTGCATCTCACCTTGCTCAAAGGCAGGGTGCAATGGGCGCAGAAAGGCAACTTTACACAGTGTTTTTCATCAAAATTTTGCCTTTTTTTTCTCAAATTTGGATCCTAACTCATCTTTTGTCTGCATTTCAAATATTTGTTGGATCAAGATGGTTGTCACATGGCATGAATGTGAACATGAAGAGGAGGACATGATTTCTTTACACGACCAGGGAACAGTTGATGCATTAAGAAACTGTGGCTGGCTGAAATTCTTCCGCATATTCAGCACGAGGCATTAGATCAGTTTATTGCAATATTTTCTCGATTCTTGGGATCCGATTGACCTGGTATTCTAGATCAGAGATAAATATATTCCTTTGACATTCGAGGAAATTTACTTTCTGACAGGATTGTTGAGGCGTGGTGCCCCTCTTCACTATCAAGATTCGCTCATGGGGGTGAATCCGTGAAAGATTATATTCGTCAATTTTGCAGGGATGGATCTCAGCCTAGTGGAGATGGTAAGATCAATATCTGGGTTGTCACTGATCAGCCCTTGAGGACCATTTTATTTACCTTTTCTATATTGGTTGGCAGTGCGGCCTTACATTTGGCAAACAAATTTTACATGCAGTATGCCCTGGAATGCCTAGAACCGAAGGTGTTCAATTGGTGTGAGGCGATACTTCCTGTCATAAGAGAAAAAATCTCCAAAGTAAAGAATGGAAGAACCAAGAATTTTGGCTATGGATCAAGATTGACTGCTTTTTCTTTTGAGAGGATTCCACTAATGCAACCTCAAAACATTTCACTGGGATTGCCAACACCAAGGAAACCACGGATGCAGAGATGGGTTGATCTTATGGCTAGACATGTCGGCTAGTCACAAATTTCCTTCTCTGATGCCTTTTTCAAGTGGTTCAACCACCAGGAGATGGTATTTGTAGAGTATCCATACATCGGGATGGATTGCTGAGGTGACCCAGATTTGGCATTACCAACTGGTGAGCACTGGAGTGCTATAGGTAAAATGATTCGACCACATCTTTGTTTTTCAGTTTTATAATGTTTTTGTTTTTTCTATGCTACCAAGACTAATCAAACTTATATGTGTGTGCAGATATTGGACTAGTGCGACCAGTGGCACGCCCATGAGTGGCAGATGATGCTCTAGTAGGAGAGGTTGTAGGGAGGGCTGTCCTTCAAGATCTAGACATATTGGAGACCTTGGTAGTGTTGCAAGATCAGATCGATGGCCTCACTCTCGGTATTCAGGATTTCAGGACCGATGAGTTACCTTTGAGGTTACAACGCCATACTATTGGCATACCAAGTCGTTGGACTAGGCTCCTGCGCATGATAGCATAGGCAGTGACATGTTATCATGAGCATCACGAATCTAGGATGTTTTTCTGCATTCATTTTAAGTTTCTTGGTCAGATGACCGATTTTGCCTTGGACACAAAACATTTTGTAAAAACTATAAACAACTATTTATTTTTTATTTTCGGTGTTTTATTTTGGTTAAGCTATGAAATCCTAATGCAAATGTTGATGTGAAATGATTTCTTTACAAATGCTACAAATGTCTATTTAACACATAGTTTGCTAATGAATCAGTCAATGTGTTTAAGTTTCTGGAAATGTGTTGATATTGAATGGAATCAAAAGGTCTTTCCAAAATCCTCACTCTTAGGAACATGTGATAAATAGCTGGGTTTCGAACGGAATAAATGTCAGTAAGCTGTAGAATGACGAGTTGTGAATCTAACTTACCAACGAATCGGCGTATGCCATGTGAAATGGCATCAGAGAGAAGTTCAATCAACATGCTATACTCAACAATGTTGTTCGTTGATCGACCAATACATATCCCCCTAAAACTCACTAACTCGCCGCTTGGAGCGAAAATGGCCCAGGCCATGGAGGATAGGTTCCACATACTACAACTAGCTTCGTCAGCGTACCCAACAAATGGTTCCAAAAAGTTTGACATCTACAACAAATGTGAAGTGGATTACCTAACCAAAATTACAACTCTAAAAATAAAACACTCAAAAATGCAATAGAAGCATATGTACAATGAATTTACTACACTTAATCAAGCATAGTAACATTTAAGATACAATCTGTTTCGAGGCTGCGACAGTGGAATCCCGTCATAATCGACTAGCTCGTAGGCTCCTTTTGTCAATACTCGTTTAACAAGGTCGGGGCCCATCCATAATGGTTCGAATTTACCCACTCCTAATTTGTCAGAGTCCTGATCGTAAAGCAAGACCAGGTCACCTTCTGAGAAGACATGAGGCTTGACATTTTTGTCATATTGTGCCTTGAAGCATTTATTATGTGCTTCGTTAGCCAATGCGGCATCACGATGAGTTTCATCTAGATGGATTAGTTCCAAGAAACGAGCCTCTTCTTCAGAAGTTGATCAATTGCAAGCTTGAGGGATGAGATTTCACATTGAATTGGTAACACTGCCTCCAGACCATACACCAACTAAAAGGGCATAAATCTGGTCGCATTTCTCACCGAAGTCCTATATGCCCATAGGGCTAAGTACAACATTAAATGCCAATTCCGTTTGTGGACTCCAATCATTCTCTGCAACATGCGCTTAAGTACTTTGTTGATTGCCTCAACTTGTCTGTTAGCCTGCGGATAATATGGATTAGAACTATCATAGGACAGTCCTAATTTGGTAGTCAACTCGATCATCATGTGATTGCGAAAATGTGACCCATGATTTGTGACTATAGCCTGTGGTACACCAAATCTAGAAACTACATGATTAAAAAAGAAGAGAGCAGTCATTTCGCCACTCTTATTTAAAGTAGGCATCGCCTCGGCCCATTTTGTAAAATAGTCGACAGCGACTATAATATACCCATGCCCCCCAGCCGAGGTGGGGTTACATGTCATGAAATCAATGCCCCATTTAGCGAATGGCTCAACAGCAATAACTAGATGCAGTGGCGCTGGTGGTAATCTGGTTTTGTGATAAAAAAACTGACAAGCATGGCAAATTACGACTGCAATTATGCAATCTTTGAATATGGTGGGCCAAAAGTAACCAGCTTGTAAGATCTTTTGTGCAGTAGGGTAACCAGATAGATGCCCCCCACAAGAACCTGAATGACAATCATTCAAAACTTTTTCGGCCTCCTCATGCATGAGACACCTTCTTAGAACTGTATTGACAAGACGATGGTAAAGTGTATCACCAACGATCAGATAGTCTTTGGCTTGGTATAGAGTATGTCATTGTTTAGAATGAGAGGTGTTAGGCCTAAATGTTTGGGTTTGGAGATAGACCAGTATATCCCCGTACCATGGATCACTTGACGATATCAGAAACAGAGTCTCATCCACGATTGATGCTTTAGATGTTAAATCGTTGGATGACGAGGGAAGGTCACAAAGTAACTCTGCAAAGACAAGAGACTTATTTGATTTGGATTTGGTGAATCCTAGATCAAACTCCTACAAAATGGCTATCCATTTGGAATATTTTCCCCCAAGTAATTGACGCAATAGAATGTAGGTCATAGGGTTGCAATCTGACACAATGGTAGTTTTGCGAAAGAGAACATAGTGTCGAAATCTTTGTACTGCTTGAAGATCTGCTAAAGCCAACTTTTCAACATAAGAGTACTTGCTTTCTGTATCATTAAGATTACGACTTAAATAATATATAGGATGTTCAATTCCATTATCTTCTTGCACTAAAACTATAGTGATGGTTGTATTTGCAGCGACGAGATACAGGTTGAAGTCTTTTTGATAGTCAGGAGCGTACATTAATGATGCTTTTATCAATGAATATTTTAAAGCATCAAATGAAGCTTTTGCAACCTGATCCCAGTGGAAGGGTATTCCTTTTTTAAAAAGACGTGTATAACCTTTAGCGAGGTCAGCATAATGTGGAATGAACCTCCTCATAAATTTAGCTTTCCCTTGGAGTCTCTGAATCTGAAGCAAATTTGAAGGTGGAGGCATGTCAAGGATTGCCTGAACCTTAAATAGGTCGAGTCGAATTCCATCCTTAGAAACTACAAAACCAAGCAATCGACTAGAACCAACACAAAACACACATTTGTGCGGATTGAGTCGTATCTTGTAGTGTCGACAATGTAGAAATATAGCTCTCAAATGTTGTGGATGATCAGTCTGTTTTCGCGAATGAGCAGGCAGATCATTGAGATATGGTTGAATGATGTGTTTGAGGTCATGGAAGGCATAATTCATTGCCCTATGAAAAGTTGCCCCTGTGTTCTTCAAACCGAAAGTTAATTTATCGTATGCGAATGTGCCCCACGAACATATAAATGTAGTTTTTCACTGGTCCTATGGGCGGATATTAATTTGATTGTATCTGGAAAATCCATCCATGTATGAAAAGATTTCTCATCCAGCACATTCGTCAATAATCTGGTTCATAAAGAGTGTAGGATAGTTTTCCTTCAGACATGCTTGATTTATATCCCTATAATCGACACACACTCTAATCATTCCCTGTTTTTTCATTACAGGAACAATATTCGATACCCAATCAATGAGAGAAACAAGGTAAATGAAGCTAGCATGCAAAAGTTTTTCAACTTCTGCTTTAATGGCGTCGGCTTTCTTCGAATGGACAGGTCGAAGCCATTGTCATACTGGTTTGACATCAGGATACATCTTGATTTCATGTTCAACAATTCTTGAGTTGATGCCTAGCATTTCTTCATATGACCATGCAAAGACATCTCTGAATTCGCGAAAAAGAGTGCAATAAATTTCTAGTGCAAATGGATAACAAGATTTGCCAACGTGAATATTCTCTACAACATTAGGTTTGGTCAAAATATTAATGGCGTTAGTTTCTTCAATGTTGGATATATTTCGCTCGGAATCTACTGTATTTATAGTATTTAATAAAAAATAAAAAACCGAAGGATGACTGAGGTCATTTGAATAATATTCATTGTCATCTCAAAGGTGGGAACAATGGTGGTAATATTCCCATGGTGTCTCTCCTATCATCATTGATTGGATGATTCCTTCGTCTGTAGAACGTATACGAGACCTAGGACCAGAAGAGGTACCATATTCTAAAGACCTATCTACCCAAACGCTCGTCAAGTGTTGATTTGGGTTTGTCGCCCGAGCCCAGAAAATTGATTGCTACAAAGATTCGATGGGGTTTGGGGGCAATGCCTTGCGATGATCCTCACTATCAAAATTGTTGGAACTCTTCTTAAACTCAAATGATGTAGAAGAGATCATTTGATAGGTTTCCACTGTGGCCACTGGAAACTAGATGGAGACGGGAGGGAAAAAGTTCCCATTAAGGAAGGATATTTTAGGAGACCTACTCCAATATTTTGAAGCGATTGTGAAGTTCCATGGATCAATGGAATGCTTCCAGTAGCTTGTGAACTGTTAGGAAAAATGCTAGTTGGTCAATGATTGTGATTCCACCTTGGAAGGGAAATGCAATCTTTCTAAAATATGTAGACACAACGATAGCCATAGCATAAATCCAGGGCCTTCTCAGTAAGATATTGTAATCAAGGTTTCCATCAATGACCTCAAATTCAATTTCTACTGTCTTGCCCCCCAGTTCAACTTGGAAGTTACTTAAAATCCTGTATGGAGTGTATGTTCTTCCATCGAACACTTTTAATGTTGTTTATGATCGCGACAAGGGTGGTGAACCAAGAGTTTTCCAGAAACTCATTGACATAATATAGGTAGATGCTCCCTCATCAATGATGGTTCGATGAACATTTTTATTGAGGGCTTTTAACCGTATAAGGAACATGATTTGGGCTGGTAACTGAGGTGTATATCCTTTATGATTAAAGGCCACAAGATTGGAATCCGTTGGATCAATCCCACCTATTGCTGATAACAAAGCCTGCTTTTAGGAGGGAAAATTTTGCAATACCTCAAGTGTCGACATAGCGGATGGCAATTGAGCCAGATCCTCCAATATATTATAATTTTGAGTAGCTTGAGCATGAGGATTAAATGTCAATTTATGTATGACTCCCTTTGGCAGATTTATAATTAATTCAAGGATAATGGGTGGAATGACTTCTGGTGAAGTCATTGTCAAACCACTAGGTTGATCTGTAGCCTGGTTGTCTGACGACAATGGATTCCCATAATATTTATTCCTTGTTGATATCAAAGCATCATTTTGATTGTTTGAGATGGATAACATAAGAACTTGGGATGTGGAAGCATGATAGATAGAAAGCAGATTAGTTTCTGGGTTTGGAAATGGATCAGTCAACACCGCTGAGGTATTCAAAGCCTTCAAAATTTTTGAAATATCAGGTTGATGTGGACAATCTCTCATATAATGTTCCTCATTACATATCAAACATGGAAAACGAGGAGGTTTCTTTGGCCCAGTAGGGTTCTCAGATGATTTTTCAGGAGTGGAATTCTCCTGTTTCTTCTTATTATTTTTCCCTTTCTTCTTGCCCGCTAGTTGCTTTGGATTTTTTCCTTTGTTAGATGACACAACATTAATCTCCGAGGCAAGAGGTTTGTCATTTGCATTATGACTAGAAAGAGAAGAGATTTACCAGATGGACCTCTTGCGGTTTGTGTGCTTGAGGGACCGATCACACCGTCACTGACATGAGAGTCCCTATTCAATTTAGGAGGAGGTGGAATGGAAAATTATGGTCTAGGAGCGTCAAGAATTTTGTCGTAGAGTGTGCAATACTGAGTATAGATCAAGTCTAAATATTGGGCATGAGCAATGACTTTCTCTTCAGTGACAACTCCTCCTTTTGCCACGTCCTCAATAATAGATGGCAATAAGGACTTAATAAACCACTCAGCAAATAGCTGATCGGGAACATATGTCTTTACCATTCGACGATGACGCTGCCACTCATGAATATGATCAGATATGTGAGTAGCCGTGGTCTGTTTAAAATTTGTAAGGAGTTTTGTACCCATTTTGCACCTGATGGGTAACTGAAAGTGGGTTAGAAAAGTAGTGGCAAGGATGCTAAAGTTATCAAATGAAGCTCTA
Source organism: Pinus taeda (assembly GCA_000404065.3). NCBI lineage: Eukaryota > Viridiplantae > Streptophyta > Pinopsida > Pinales > Pinaceae > Pinus > Pinus taeda. The sequence goes on along the minus strand of APFE030068060.1, from coordinate 4,162 downwards.
GGAAATTCAATATACCATTTTTCTGCTAGACTAGTGAGCTTTCTCTAAAAAAGGAAAATCCTAATCAAATAATCATTCAGGGTGTTAGATGAGCACCACAAATGAAAAGTCACTACGTGATTCGATGGATCTTCACCTGGATTTCCATTGAATTTAGGAATATCAGAGGGGAAGTTTATGAGGAATCGCTGGCCACCAAGGGGCGTATGCAATTGGATCATTCGTCAGTCGGTTCAATTCTGGTAATTCTAGAGTTGCTACAAAAGGAAATTGTTGATTCAGGTTAGGTGAAGCATACCCACGATAAGATGGAATTGCCTGAGCAGTAGGTCTTTGCATACCAGCATAATGTATCTGAAGCTGGTAACTTTGATAAGGTTGTAGGACATAACCAATATAGTGTGGTTGGTGATAACCATCTTGAAAATGTGGCTATCCATTACCTACAAAGCCTTGTTGCTCAGGTCCTCGGTAGGCTTGATATTGACCAAAGCCAATTTGAGCTTGTAAACCAAAACTAAACTGGGGTTGGGTTTCCTGGAATTGAATTTGTTGGTATTGTACCAGCCATGGTTGTTGGACCATTTGCTGTTTCCCAATACTGGAAGATTGACCAAGATGCAGATTGAAAATACCGGTTTGTGCCTGAGTCGTTCTAGGTAAGGAGGCACTAACCTGAGGTTGCGATTGAGCCGTAGATACAAGTGGCTGTTGTATCGCAACCTAAGAGACTTGAGGTTGAGACACAATAGGTTGTGCTTGCACTTGCGACATAGTCATAATAGCAGGTGTAGTGGGAATATTCGACATAGGTTGGATTGATTGTGTTGGATATACAATCCTTGGTTGTTGTGGTAGTATTGGTACCCAAATGCTAGATGTAATTCCAGTTTGACCTGAATTTTGTTGGAAACTCTCATATGGTTGTTCCCAAGAAGGGAACAATGAAAAGGCATACTGCCCTCCATATGGCGGCAGTCCAGTGTTTAAAGGATATATCGGTCTTTGAAGACTGGTCTGCCCAAATTGATACTGGCGTGTAGGATCAAATTGTTGAGTTTCAACATAAGAAATACCAGATGGGACTCTGGATGAATAAATAGGAGCAGACCATGTTGCCGAAGTAGCCCCTGAGTGGACTCCAGCTAGTGATTGATAACTAGCTGGAACATATGGTGTACCAGCAAACATTGTAGGAATGGAAACAGGAAGTTCTACCGTAGCTGCGTCAGATGACACATTCCTAGATGTTGATGGTTGCTCAGACATGTTTAGTCTATCCAAAAGATTTCCTAGTGATTCAACAAGAACTTGCGATCAAGGGTGATTAAAAGAACTAAACTCAGGAGCAGAAGGACACAAATGAATCCCAGTTGAAAAATGTAACAGGGTGCTAGATGGGAGATCCTCTACTATCTCCTCTATAGCAATCAGACCAGGTGGAAGAGGTAGACCTTCAGGTCCATAAAATATTTTTGGAGCTGAAGAAGGTATAGCTTCTGCAGTGACAGATACTGGAGGGGTGACACCGTCTGAATTCTGAAACTCAACTTACATATGTTCAGGTGAGTGAACTTCATTCTCAAAGGGAGGTTTTCGAACAACTACTGGTTCAAATGTAGCCTCAGTTTGAACTAAGATGGGTTCTGGATCAACTCTAGATGGAGTTGTTTCAGGTATAGAAGTGTCTACCATTACACTAGGATCAGTTGTAATGCCCTTTTGTAATTGCGAAACTTCTTCTCTAAAGGCAAATGTACTAGAAATGATCAGAGTAACTGTAGTCTCTGATGATGTTGAAAAAAAAGTGTCAAATAAACCAGATGAATTGGACTCCATTAAACGAGACCGTTCTTCCCATATTGGCTTCGCTTTTGGAGTCAAACACGGTTGACTTGCTAGTTTCCGCGAATGACGGGGATTTGGTTGACTTTCTTCCACGATTGCGGTTACTTGATCAACTCAAAATTAAGGGGAAAATGATGTTATTCCAAATTCAATTAATTTTAATGATGCTTTGACACAACTTTGTTTTTTCAGTTTTTAAGAGTCGGGAAAAAGCTAAAGATGACTCTAGTCTCCTTCGATTTTTAATGAGCCTGAAGTGACAAGTGCTCAGATGGACCTTTTCTTTTAAAGAGTTGAAAAGGAACAAAAGTGATTACTCTGGAAAATCTAGATAGGGGGATTACCAAACCAATCACAAAACTGCAATATACACCTTGGTGATAAATTAAAGAGAAATTACCAAGGACTTATGTACGACAGTCAATCTTCCCGAATGTTGTGTTCAGTGCATTGGGATCAATAAGGTGGCAGACTCGGCTTCCTATGGGTAAAGGATATCAACCTATTGTGGTCTACCAATATATATGTGACGGTATAGGGGGCACAAGTCCATGCTAGCACTTGTCCTATCAAGGAGGAGGAATCACCCAACCTTCAATGAAAATGATAGTTACCAGTTTTAATGATGCCGGAACACATCTCTAGCCTAGACCTCTAGATGTGTTGCATTAAGTTCCAAAGCGTTGTTAGGTTCATTGAAATTTATTTTAGAGTTGATCTTGTTTAAAGTTTTTCTTTCAATGGTTCACCTCATGATGTTGATTTGAGATTCCTAAAATGCAATCTACAATGATAAACAATCTTTGTTTATTTTGAGCAATGAAAATCCTAGCTACTAGGGAAAGAAGATTACAATTCTTTCAAACAAAGAGCAAAGAGCACACACTAGTGCATTTTACTAAATCATTTTCCACACACAAACTAAATGCAAATGCAAATGCATGTATTTGTTTTCTATTCTCCTTAATGTAAAAAATGCCAAAAAGGAAAACTACATGCAGCAAAGATCTGAAATATTTCTTTCAAAATGACATTTTCGACAATTTCTTCTTCAAAAGAGAAAGGAAGACTAAACGACACTCTTTATTTTTGTATAAAAAATTCTTTTGACACTTTGAATATAAAAAAATCAAACCAAATAAATGATGAAAAGTTCAATCAACTATCCAAGATAGGAAGTGTTACACTAAAATTTGTCACCATGACTATCTGCAGTTAGTATGGCTCCATCAACAGTCATACTATCCTCCTTGGCAAGCCTTATACCTCTGCTCTCCATGTCAAACTTCAAGAAAGAGAGAAAGTCTTTAAAAATCATGTTTATCTCTGGGTACGCAGGTTCTCTCTACCTTACCTGCGTGTACGCACTCCAAGTTCATTATACCTGCGTACTTGTACGCTCTGTATGTCAAGGGTGGGGTGCGTACCCCTATAAAGGTCAAAAGGCGCGAGTTTCATCTTAAAAAAGTTACTTGTGGTCATTTCTAGAGCATTCTAGAAGATTGCTTGACGTGTATTGAGCGCCTCCACATGGTTCATGCATCCCTATGAAAGAGGAACTTATCCCATCAAGAGAGGAGCTACCCCATCCAAAATAGGGGAGTATCCCATTGATGTTGGACCTAATTAACTTCCTCTAGAACACTATAAATACAGGCATTGGGCCAGAGGAGGGGAGGTTGAAAGCTGAAGATTCCAAAGGGTAGATGCTGTTGGAATTAATACTTCCTTGTAGAAGCTTGTGAGGAGAGATTACCGTCCTTTTTTGTTTCATTTGGAAGTGGGTGAGCTTATCAAAGTAAAGGAAAACTCTTGCTCGACCCTGGGAGGAACTTGCACAACACCAAGGCTCAGGTTGTAATGGTTTCTTCTGTTTCCTATTAATACAAATAAGTCCATTCTTCTCAACAATTTGTTATTAATGAGTTGTTTCATATACTCCTTGGATATGTTGAATATGCTTTATTTTATGGAATATTCAGGTGCTATAATCATTTGATTGTTAGTGAATGCAAGTTTCGAAGTGAAGGAGGAGCTCATCCGGATCGACAAGGCTGGACTACTACAACAGCGTTGGACTACAGGTAGGATCTAAACACTTGATTTCTCGTATGATAAATGCATGTTTAGAGAAGGATTGCTCTTAATTGTCTTGTTTCTCACTAGAAAGTCTTAGGCTTCTAGGGAGGTTGGTTTTGTACGCAAGATTAACTCTTTCCGCATGACAAATTGGCGACTCCACTGGGGAATCCATTGATGTGATTGATTTTTCCTTTGAATGACACTTTGATCTGAAAAGAGTCATTTCTTTTTT
>APFE030068054.1:0-15699 GCA_000404065.3 Pinus taeda | reverse complement strand
CGAGAATTGTTCATTTATGTAATGTAAAGGAGGTTGCCCCCTCGAAGAGGCTGAATTCTAAGGCGTGGATCTCTCTTTTCTATCTTTTTGTGAGCTGGTTTCATAACAGTGGAGGTGAAAATTCCTGAATTCCTTTGTTTTGGCTGAGGGTGGAGGTAGTTTAAACTATGGACTCCCTTATTTGGACTCCAATGGTGTGAAACTATGAGAATTCCCTTAAAGCTCCCTTTCTTAAGCTCTGAAATCTTGCTAGGGGGTGATAGTTGCAAGTAAAAATTAGTTGCAACTTGTCTAAGTGTAATAGGCCATTTTGTCACATCTAGTCAATAGGAATTCAACTGGATCAATCAACATCTTTTCGCCCCTTTTCATCATCCTAACACAAATCCCTAAGAATAAATCATTCTAAATCCTGAGTTTATGCCTGAAAACACCTTATTTCACTGATTTTAAGGGCCAACACACCCTGACCTCTTACTAGCCAGCGTTGGCTACCAGGTTGCCCTACTTTGAAGGCTTCCTAGTGTTGGGGGTGTGTTGATTCTAGAAATTCGTGAAAACAAAAAAACATTGATTCAAGAAATTTGAGAAAACATAAAAAATTCCCAAAGCTTCCACTTCCAGAAGCTTCCAGGATCTGTAGTAACCATTTAACTTGGATAAAAATATTGAATCCTATCCTATTCTAACATGGAGTTTTCATGCCTTATCCCTTGAGATCATCTTTCGATCAAGAGCGGATCACAAGCAGAAATTGGTAAAAGGATAAGAATTCATGAACTACCTCCTTCACCTATATATCTATTGACATCCATAGGAAAGGGGTTGAATTTTTTAGAGAGATTATACCCTTATGATGCTAATGTGAGAGATATCATTCCACACATTAGGGTGATTAGAGGTGCACTTTGTGACAAGAAAGGGACAAGTCAACTTGGAGGAGCTCATCTACAAGATCAACACCTATTATTGGTTGTAACTCACTCCATTTATATTAATGCAAAAAGTCCTTTGTTTTCCTATATATGATGTTATGGTTTCATATATTTCAATACCATGTTGATCTATTGAATAAAGTGATTAGATGATGATGCATAGATTTTGTGTATCATTGGCTTGTGTTATCTAACAGTGCAAGTTCTAATTATAGCAATCAAATCTAGGATTGGAACATTCAATCCAATCAAGGAGTGAAGCATAGGATAGATTCTAGGTAGGCTTCATCTTGTTTTATATTTACTTTAAGGAAAACATTAGTCCTTTTTCCTTTATGTTGTTCTAGGTTAGTCCACTAGGCCTAGGGAATATATTCATGTCCGCAATCGTAGATTATGCATAACAAGTTGGCGACCATACTAGGGAGTGGTGTATTGCCTTAGTGGTTTCTTTGTCCATTGTGCTTGTTTTACCTCTTCTTCATACCTTTACTATCTTATTTAGTCAAGAACATACCTAGGAAAACCTTTCATTGAGTCTCAATTGCAATCCTTCTGTCGCAAATTTGCAACCCTAGACCAATGCAACCTCTAGTATTGTGACAAAGTGTTGCACCCCAACTAAGCCTTCTCTATGCCTATGTTGCATAGCACTAGTGCCTCCTTTTCACTTGCGTTGGCCCCTGTTCATGCACAAGTTTGCTTTTTTCTTGATTTTCTCTTTGATCATTCTTGTTCCAGCTACTCTTCCTTGAGTCTTTGAGTGTCTCGTGGTCACTTTGAAGCCTCCATTTGGTTTCCTTTCATTCTAGTACCTTTGGTAAGGATTTGTTTAAATATTTTCCTTTTTTCTTATCACTAGGTCATTTTCAAATTGATTTTGTTTGGTCATTTAATGCTTAGATGAATTGGTGTTCTAGTCATCATTTTGAAAATCTTGTTTAAATTAGTGATTAGACTTTGCATCTTAGTTTTCTTTATTTTCGAAAATTAAGTGACTTGGAAAGAAAAATCTTTGGATTAGCATTTAGGGTTTTGTGTGTGCATCAAAATTGGAACAATTGCATATAAAAGGGAATTGCATTTTACACATTCTTTATTGCATATTGTTTATTGCATACTCTTTGTCTCTTCCCTTCCTTAGATAGATTTTCATTGAATGAGTAAGATTTTATTTCCTCGTGCTATTTTTCATTTCAAGATATTCAGGTGACATTCGCGGTGAGCCCCAAAATTGAAACTTAATTGAAGATAAACATTAAAAAAAATTGAATCAACCTAAGAAGAATTTGTAACATTAACATGAAAATTTACAGGTATAAGCTAGATACGTGATCTGAATTGGATCATTATATTATTTTTCATCCATATCAATGAATTTGGAGTGAAAAAAGTGGAGGAATCATTTCACGGGATTGTTTTTACCAATGGGACCTAGTTTGGCAAAAAGGGGTCTGAAACCTTCCGGGAGAATTTTGAGGCATCAACGATGTTTTTTGGGGGTAAAATTGTTTCTTTAGTCTAATACTATTTAATACTATTCTACACACAAATACCTTTCCAATGGCGCACGAATCGTGTCAATCAGATTCTGTATGCAAAAGTTATGCCACTCAGAAGTTGACCTTTTTGTTTTCACACCTATAGTTTGGGAGGATGTCAAGTCAACAATCAATATTCATGGAAAAGGGGCTAGCCACGTATTTTTGATGTAAAAGACTCTAGAATATTCTATTTTGTAACTCTAGTTAAGAGTTGATGTAGTCAAACTTAACCACTAGTAGGTTATTGGGTTGTGTTATAATTTGACCACTAAGAGGAAGAGGTATTCCATTATTTCGATAGCATTTTGTTCCATAGCTGAGCAAAGATAACTAGGAGAGATAGGAGGCAGAGCACACAAAGTATTTGTGGACTATAGCAGCCCACATGCCATAGATATTACTTCTTTGTATCTGCTGCCATATTTTCAGATAAAAAAAGAGAGTGAAGCGATCTCATCTTCCAGCTGGGTTTTCTCCTGAAAGGGTTTACTAGAGAGCATATCTTGTGCCTTGTGTGTGTGTATGTTCTTATTTTATCGTTCTCTACTTTTATGCATAATTTCCATTGGCATGCATGCACTAATTAAAGTTAAATCCATAGGTCTTAAATTTTAATAAATAGTAATAGTGTAGAATTTACAAATTTTTAATATAATATTATTAGATTTGTTGTGACAAACTGCCCAGTGGAATATCGACGACAATATATGGATCAATATGTGTTCCAACATCATTAAATGTAGGAGTTGTCTTCATTTTCCAATGTTTTATCCCAAGGGTGAAATATTATTCCATGTACATGAGTGTATAAGATCATTCTCCACGTACCTTTAGGTCTACTGGACGATGCTCCACACATGTAAAGTATATGGGAACACTCTCATTGAATGGTTACTACTTCTGGTCCACCTCCTGAATTTGATCAACTAGAATCATCTTTCCCTTTGAGTACTAATCTCGAGATCACCTCTACTCTTGCTGGTGAATATGACATAATTGAAATAGAAGTCCCTAAAACCTTATTGCCTGAGGTTACCAAACCTGAATTTCCTGAGTTGAAAACTTTGCTTCCTAAGGTTTTTGAACCTGCAGAATCTCATCCATCCTCACCTTTTGCTTCAGGACCTTCCCCTTCTCTTCCTTTGTCACAAATAGATACTCCAAGCATATATATTGGACCCAACGATGAACCTCTTCCATACAAACTTGTGAGTATTGAAGGGATCCTATAAGAAGAGCCTCATCCTTCTACTCCCGTTCATTGGAGTGGACTCATTTTTTTATCAGATTGATCCTCTTCCTCCTCTCTAGACTCCAACACAAACTACTTTACCTCATTCTTTTGACTCACCCGTGGATTTCTAATGGTAATTTTCATTGGGATTGTTAACCATGACTGGATCTGATTTGACCTCCATACCCATGTCTGCCACTATGGTTGAGACATCAAATGTTGCTTCCTCATCCATTTTTGCAACATCACTAGAGGCACATATGTATGGTGGCCCATCTATCCCACCTGGATATCAATATTTATCTGGTACCTTCTTTGGTGTAGCTTCCAGTCCATAGACCTCTCCCATGTCACCCATTTCAAGAATTCCATATGGAACTTCTCTTATGAATGCTACTCAGCCTGCTCCTTCTCCTCCGCTTACACCTACAGTTGAACAATAGGTTGGCCCTTATGTTAATGGACAAGGTTATCTTCAACAACCTAACTCTCCTTCTGTTGGGTGCCCTCCATCTAGGTTGCAGTTTCCTCCATCATCCCCTCCTCCTATGTTAGGGGGGAAACCTATTGTTGGTATGCCTCAAATTGGTAATCAACGTTATTATAATCATCCTTATCTTGGGATGGCTTCCAATGTTTGGAAACTTAATTTTCTCATCCAACCTGATTCATTTTGGGACTAGCAGTTGAATCCTCAACCTGTGTCGTTTTCATCTCAAATTCCTACCCATCAATTTATACCTCAACAAGCTCAGATACATGTAAGTCAACCTTTACAGGATGCTATTGCATCACAACCTATTTCATCGGTATCTGGTATCCCTCAGGTTCCACTTACCAAACCTTTACAAGGTACCTTACAGTCTCAATCACTTGGGCAAGGTATTCCTAAAATCCTAGTAGGACAAACTATGTATAGCATGGCATAGCCCCAATCGAACCCACCTTATGCCAGGATGATGCAAAATCTCATGGGGCAATAGTATTAGGGTGTTCCTCAAGTGCCTTTTCAGGGCCAACATATCCAAACCCAACCATTCTAGCCTTTACAGGTTTATCTTGGAGCTAGTCAACAAGGTTATGTGTATGTTGGTCACTAGAATCCTCCTTATTCTGTTGTCGAGGTTCCGCTTTATCAGAACCCTCGTTATCTAGGAACGTAAGTACTTGTTGCTCAAGTTATTACTTTGTATGTAGGCTATCCTCCACCAAATTTTAATTGACAATTACCTTTTGTGGAGACTCTCGAATTTCCAGACTTGACTCGGCTCACCAAGGATCCCATCACTCATTGCCTTGGTGGTCGATAATTCCTACCAAATTTCCTTCTAATATCCTAAAGTTCAATGGGAATCTTGGAGAAGACCCATTGACCCATGTCATGACATATCATCTATGGTATTCTTCGAATTCCATTAATGATGATTCCATGTGATTACGTCTTTTCCAACGTACTCTTACAGGTACCATGGTTAAATGGTACATTGAGTTACCTAGAGATTAATTTCACAATTTTATCTCCTTTTCTACCACCTTCCTCATGCATTTCCAGTTGCCCATCTGGTATTAAAATGGAATGGAAATCTTGACCAACTTTATACAAACTAAAGCCGCTCACATTTCAGATCAGATTCTTGAGTGGCGGCATCACCAGTTAGTTAAGGCCTATGTTCCAAATGAAATTTTAGCGGAATGTTCCATTAAATCCATGTTTCCATCTATCAAATAGGATGTAGCTAAAGGTGGGTTCGTTACTGAAGAGAAAGTAATTACTTATGCTCAATATTTTGACCTCATATATACCCAACCTCGCACGCTTTATGAAAAAAATACTAGATTCTTTGAGACCTTCAAATGTTGTTCCTCCAACTCCTTGTAAAGAATCTCATGCTATGATGGCATCATTGGTTCTCCCAATTCACAGACGGTGACCAAACCATCTGGTGTTTCTCTCACTACTTCTAACCAAAACTCTTCACCCAATCCTCCTGTGGCTTCTTCTTCTGAGATAAATGTCATTTCATCTGATAAAGGAAAATCTCATCAGCAACCATGAATCAAGAAGAAAGGAAAAGGAAAAAATAGGAAAGATTATTCATCACAGGATAAATGAACAAATCAACCCTCCGATGAGAAACAAAAGCCTTGTTACCCATGATTTATTTGTAACGAGGAGCACTTTACTCGTGGTTTTCATCACTGCATGGAAGTGACTTTTTTTTTGAAATCCTTCACTTCTCCCATTGTGCTAACTGACCTATTTCCCAATTATGAATTTTGTTTCTATTCATGAAGTTGATTTTGAAAAGAATATCTAGAATATCCAAGAAACGATACCTCTTGATATCTTTGTTAAGCCGGGTATTGTCCAAAATCTACACATTGGTGCATGTTTCTCTCCATTCGATATGAGACCTATAAAGCCCTATTTCAAGTGTTTAGTGATGTCTTTTCCCGGACCTATGAGGAAATGTTATGTATCAACCAAAATATAGTGGTGAATGAGATTAAAACATATCATGATGCTAAACTAGTCCAACAACGCCTCTGTCTGGTCCATCCAAAGAAGGTTGTCGTGGTAAAGAGTGAAGTTGAAAAAATCCTTCATGCTGGTTTCATCTACCTCATTCCTCTAACTGATTGGGTGTCAAATATTATCCCTGTCATGAAGAAAAATGGTATAATCCGTGTATACATCGATTATCGGGATGTGAATCACGCTTTTCCAAAGGACAATTACCTAACCCCGTTCATCGACCCGATTAATGACGACTACATCGACTTCGAAATTTATTCATTTATGGATGGTTTCTCTGGGTATAGTCAAAGCAACATTCTTCCAGTGGATCAACCTAAAAATGCATTTATCTATCCCTGGGGCACTTTTTCCTACCGAAAAATCCCATTTGGTCTAAAGAATGTTGGGGCCTTTCAATAGGAAATGGATTACACTTTTCACGATATTAAACACATTGTGCAACCTTATTTGGATGATCTCCCTATTCATTATAAGTATCAGTTGATCACCTGATGCATCTTATGGCCATATTCTTACAGTGTATACATTATAATATTCGACTGAATCCACACAAATGTGTGTTCTTAGTCATTTTTGGTCGACTTCTTTGTTTTTTCATTTCAAAACATGGAATTCATATTGATCCTCTGAAAGTACAGACAATCATCGACCTACCTTTGCCTTCTTCACTCGTTCATCTTCAACAACTTCAAGGGAAATCTAACTTCCTGCAAAGGTTTGTCCCTAATTACGTTGAGTTGACCAAACGATTCATTCATCTGCTTAAGAAAGGGGTTCCCTTCCATTGGGACAACATTGGTCATAAAGTGTTTGATGCCCTAAAAGATGTATTGGTTCAGGAATCTCTATTATATCCCCTTGATTACAAGCGAGATTATTTCTTGTATCTTGCTTCTGCCATTTCTACTATAGAAATGGTATTGGTATAGTAAGACGATGTAGGGAAAGAACATCCCATATATTATTTGAGTCAGAATCTCAATGATACTGAAATCAGGTATACCCACGTATAAAAGTTGGTTTTGGTGGTCATTCAAGCCGTTCAAGGATTCTGCCATTACAACTTTCTCTTGAAAACTATGGTTGCTTCATATTGCAACCCTATGACATACATTTTGACACGTCAATTATTGGAGGGGAAATAATCTAAATGGATCATCATCCTATAAGAGTTTGACCTAGAATTCATCAAATCCAATTCAAAGAAATCCTTGGTTTTCACTGAGCTTATGTGTGACCTTCCTTCCCCTGATTCTAAATCAACATCTAATGATTCTATCCCCGATGAGTCATCATTTTTTATTACATCATCTAACCATGGTATGGAGAAATTATGATATATCTCCAGACCCAGAATTTTTAGTTTGATACCTCTCGCTCTGAGCAACGACGTATTTGATACTAATCCAAGAATTACATCATTATTGATGACAACCTTTATCGATGTGGTATTGATATGATTTTACGAAGGCACCTCATGCATGAGGAGGTCGGGAAAGTGATAATGCCACTCGAGGGAATGTGGTGTTCATTTGTCTGGTTATGCTACTTAGATAAAATATTACGTGCTAGTTACTTTTGGCCTACCATTTTTCGAGATTGTATTCTTGCTGTTCAGAAGTGTCATGCATGAAAAAATTATGATCGTAAGACCTGTGCTCCGCATGATCCATTGCATCCCATTATCGTTGTCAGACCTTTTGCGAAATGGGGTGTCGACTTTATGACATGTAACCCTCACTCAATAGGGGGCATGGTTATATCATTGTCGTAGTAGATTATTTTACTAAATTGGCCGAGGCGATGTCTACATTTTGCAACAATAGTAAAACCATTGCATATTTCTTTTTCAATCACGTTATCACATGGTTTTGTGTTCCACAAGACATAATTACGTATCACGGAAAGCAATTCCAGAATCATATGATGACCGAACTAACTGCTAAGCTAGGAATTCCCCATGGAAGTTACACTCCTTACTATCCTTAGGCTAATGAATAGGTTGAGGCTATCAATAAAGTTCTCAAAACTATGCTTCAACATATGGTAGGGGTCCATAAATCATACTAGCATTTACTTCTTTATGCTATGTTGTGGGCATACCAAACCTCAATAAGGACTACTACCAGATTTACACCCTTTTAGTTGGTTTGTGGTCTCGAAGAAATCCTTCTAGTCGAATGTAAGATTATGTCACTTAAACTAGTTGTAGAACTTTTTCCTACCACTTCTATAGAAGATGAGTTTCTTTTACATCTGGCTCGATTAGATGAGACATGACGTGATTCTGCTATAGCTAATGAAGCTCATAAAAGATGTATCAAGGTACAATAAGACACAAATTTCAAGCCTCGTGTCTTCTTAGAAGGAGACCTTGTTCTTTTATATGTCCAAGAATCTGATAAGTTAGGATCAAGAAAGTTCTAACCTATGTGGTCAAATCAATATATTGTCAAGTGTGTTCTTGCAAAAAGGGACCTACAAGCTAGTTGATTTGATGGAATTCCACGGGCACAACCTAGAAATGGGTTGTACCTAAATAAATATTATGCTTGATCTCATGTAGTAACACTGTGTATATACTGTGTATAGGCATGTTGAGCGTGTTTGTGGTGTGTCTCTTTAGAGTTTCCCAAGGTTTTTGTTGATCCTTTTTACATTTGGTTTGCAGATGTTGACATCCCTTGAACTATATTTTGGTTATGCTGATGGTGCTAGTTGTAGTACTCGGAACCTATCCTCTGCAGCGTGAACTATATTTGCTCCAAACAGTGAGTTAGTGAGTCTACAAGGGATTTATCTTGGTTTCTATACCAACAACATCATTGAGTATAGCACAATTTTCGAGCTATTTTCTGATGCTATTAATTTCACACAGTATCTGTCATTTAGTCATTAGACTTGACTCACAACTCGTGGTACTACAAGTTGGTAATGTTTATTCAATCATAAGTCCTACCATCTTGCCGATGTTATTAAGGGTTCACCTTCTCGAAATACATTTTGATTTCATAGAATATGAACACATTTCTAGAAATCTAAAAACATTGACAAATGCGCTTGTTAATCGTGTTTTAGATAGAAATTTGCAATGAATGTAAATAAGTTTTAATACACATCACATCTATTGAAAGCATAATAGGAACACAGAAACATTGAATATATATCTATATATATCTCTATATCTATATATATATAATATATATATATATATATAATTTTGTTTTACGAAATTTGTGCCCGAGACACATATGGCCACACGACACATATAAAAAAATACATGCAAATATCTAAGTACACTAATCAAAGTGCTCATGATAACAAGCCACTACACGAGCCATCTTGCGTTGTAGCCGACCAATACGGCTAGGCACTTTGATATTGTGTTGCTGGATTCGCATCGAAATCTGGTCAATCACAGTCTCATCTATCTTGTGTGTCAGCCCCTCCATGTGATGCTCTATCTCTATTAGGATCACGACTACATTAAGATCTTATAGTGCATACCATCCTATTGCAACAACTTGTATTGGTTCTACTACGCTTGTGGATGTTCTCCTACACGATGGAGATATGAAGCACCTATCGGTCAAGCAAGCCCAATGTTTGCATGGACAAATCAATAGTTTAAGTCTCAGCAAGATCAAAAACACAAAAAAATGTAAAACATTCGAAAATTCAAATGGTCAAAATATCTTACCTATAACACCCCATCACTCACCCTCAAGAAGCATAAGCTCAGGGTCATCATGGAAATCCATCCTTGTGTATGAATAATCATTGATCACTATGCATTGTCTACGCAATCATCCAATGAAGGCTGGTGATAAATTGATCGTTGACGAACCTACATGTTGGGACATATGATCTATCCACCTTCTCATCCGTGGAACCCTTAGATCAATGGTCTCGAGTGTAATATGCTGACGTTGTAGAAATGGAACCCTATCTAGGGAAAAAGAGACCAAGATGGAACTAGATCTAACAATTTTCAACTTTTCCTCTCTTTCTTTAGACAATTGTTCTTTCATATTGACCAACACTTCCTCACTCGAGTTGAATAGTGTTGGCTTCAAACACTCCACACCATATTGCATGTATGATATGCTAGCTACATGAAGTGTTGAGCTACCCTCAAATCTTGCAATGATGAATAATATCATTCTTACGGGAAAATGGATTACATCTTTGATCCAGGTGGATCTTCAAACACTAGTGGCATGGAAAAGGCTCAAAATTCAAAGTGACGGAAAGATGATGAACTTGACATCAAATCGAAGTGCTCGTCGCCCTGATTCCAATGGTGTGAATGACACTCCAATCAGGGTCTGAATGAAGGAGATAGAGGCAGTCAAAGTTGGGTTGACTTTTTTATGACTGGGTAGGATTAATGAAGGCAATATTTGGACTTTTCCGGTAGATGGAATCTAGCCAACTCTAGCCAGATTCCTAGTGAAATTGTTGCCTGGTTAAAATGACTCCTTCGGTCAAAATTCAAATTTTTAAAAATATGCGGTTGGTTTATTTTAAATAGAAAATATTAAAAAAAAGGGGCAACCGAAACCTATACATGTAACAATATTATATATTAGGTGGAGGGGTAGGCCATGACCCTTGGCCCCTCCCACGGAACCAACAACAACAAATGGGTTGGGCAGCCATGACGTGCCACCCCACAACCCACACCATGGCTCCACATAAAAACAAACGACAATGCAGAGTTTTTGTGGGCCAGCCCTTGGGGCACGGACCCAACCCGAAATGAGCCAACCACTGCCATGCACTGGACTAGTCAGAGCTGGAGATGAGTATGGTGAGCAGGCCACCTAAGGTAGGCCCAGCCTAACCAATATTTTAATTAAAGGGGATTTGTTATGTAAAAAAGGAGGAGGTGGGGTTTGACCGCCCGACCTCCCCATATTAACTAGATCCTTAACTAACTCATCCAACCGTCAAATTTGGAAAATATGCCAGCAAATTTATATTTAAATTCAGTTTGCCAGTGCACCCAGAGGAAGGAGGTAGTGCACGTAGTTTGAGGCATATTTTGACAAATTTTATGATTTCAACATTTCTCGACGCCATGAAAGCAAAGGCGCTATCTATTTCTCCATCAGAGTTCTGCACTTTTCAGGCATTTTTCGGTATGAAGGTATAAAACTCCTTTTTTGTAACTGATGCTTGTACTCTTCTTTCTCATGCCACTTAATGAATGAAGGCCTTTCCATTGATCAAGTAGGGCCTAGAGACATAGTTCAAGTTGGACAAACTTTGTTATCAAGTCTTGTTGTCTTCTTTCATGCTTTATGTGTTTCTCCTCTTCTCTCATGTGCACATTAAGTTTTCTATGTTAAGCTACAATTTATGCATGTCATTCTTTAAACACATATATAAGCAAAAGATCTTGGATCAAGTGGTATCAGAGTAGGTCTTTTTAGATGTGAATTGCATGTTTGTATGCTAACAAGAAACAAGCTCCGAAGAGGCGAAGGGAAACTAAAGTATTTCGATCCCGAAGTGGGGCATGCACATTGAAGGAGAAACATGGCAAATAAAGAGTCTTGTTATGAAGAGGAGCTCAATTTCCACAAAACCCTCTATACAATGGCAGAAAATGTTGGTCATTTGCTTTCAAGGTTGGAGGAAGCAGAAGGGAAAAAGGCAGAAGAACAAGGTTCAGTGCATGGGAATGGTGAAGAAGAACCCCCTTCTTCTCCTTCCACGAGTGAAATCTCTTCTCCCTCTCATCATCATCATTGTAGAAATTCAAGGGGTGCATCTAAGAAACCTTTCCTTAAATTAGATGTCAAATTTGATCTTCCCATGTATAACGGTTAAAGTAATGTAGAAAATCTTAATAACTGGATTAGGAAGATTGAAATCTATTGCAGGATTCAAGAGATCAAAGAGGATGAAGCAAAGATTTAGTTGGTCTCTCTTTGACTGAGTGGCACCACTCTCGTCTGGTGGGAGAGAAAATTGCGGAGTAGTAAAAGTGTGGGTAATCTTCTTTCCTCATGGCCTAGTTCCATTTCTACATTAAAGGAACAATTTTATCCCTTTAGTTATAAGCAAAAATCCTTAATGGATTGGAAATACTTAAGGCAAGGCAGAGGTCAGGATGTTCAAAGCTTTACCGAGGAGTTTAGAAAACAAGCACTTAATTTGGGCATTACACTTGATTCACCTGAAGTAGTAACTAAGTATATTGGATCATTACATAGTTACATTAGACATTCACTATTATTGTTTGAACCTACTACCATTGACTCAACTAGTGTAAAGGCCATTCATTTGGAAAATAGCGGAACACCTAAATGGGATAACCACCCTATGAGAGCCACAGAAACCAAGAGAAGGGGAGAAAATCCCTCTTGTACACACTGTGAGAAAGAGGGGCATGATGAAGAAAATTGTTGGAAGTTGCACCCTGAGCTGAGACCTAAAAGGAATGACAGAAAGGGGAAGTAGAAGGTCGTCACCACCATGCAACAAAACCAAGATTCCGAGTCAGAGGAAGATGAGAAGGTCGCAGCTGCAGGATTTGCACGAGGTAGGCCCATTGACTTGGGGTCCGATTTCGGCGATGAAATGAAGTATGCATCCCTTGGGATCACAGTAGGAGCACACATAGATTTGGGGTCTGATTCTAGCAATGAATCAAGGATTTCAACAGACATAACAAAAAGGGAACTCCCCTTAGCAGGACTCCAAGAACTTGAGGAGATCAACCACCGCATCCAAGCAGAGAATGCTGAGATAATGAGGCTTCTATAGGAGGCAAGGGAAGAAGAAAAAAGATTACTACGCCAATTGCAAGCCAAGGATGAGGCCTTAGAAAAGCTGCAGCATCGCTGTACGGAGGTAAAAAGCAATTCCTTGATTTCATATGATTTTCACGATGATGAATTCGCTACTTTTGAAAAACATACTACAAGGATTGGATCCAAACTATTGAAGAAGATGGGGTATTAGGGAAAGGCCTCAGCTTCAAAGGCCAAGGCATCATAAACCCTATTGAAGTCGAGGAATTTCCGCATTGTACAGGACTCGGATACATCAGAAAGGAAATGGGAGAAAGCTCCAATACAGCTAGTAACTAGCCAGCGATAGACGATTAAATTCCTTCCTCACAATCTAGCGATAGTGAGGGACCCATAAACACTTATTGTAGGAACATCAAGGGAAAGCGCCCCAAGCAAACCCTGAAAGTTTGGAGGAAAAAGAATCATTGTAGCCATTGCAAAAAAGAGGGACACCAACAAACCGCATGTCCAATGCTCCATGCTATGGAAACATCACTGGAGGAGTCGAAAGGTGAACATGTTCAGCAAATGAAACCACCCCATTCACGGTGGCCTACTTTATTAAGTTGGTTTTTATAAGGTAGTAGCTTGTTATGGCCACCATTGTAAATCATATGTTGCAAGTAAATTGTTGTGGTAAAAACACAACCCTCCCCATTATTGATGTGTTCGCTTCAAATAATGGGGACCCTTTCTATAAAATTTTGGCTAAACACCTTTTTGGATTTTTATTTTAGATGATTGCCCTACGCTTTTGTTAATTTTTATTTTTCTTTGGATTCTTGTTTTGATTACTTTGGTAGAATCGATTTTCTATAAGCTTCACATTGACACTTGTTTCGCCTCATTTGGTCAACTGGTTTGAAAATGGCGCTCCTTTGAAAGTCTGATTATTTATGTAGCCTGGGTACAATATTGCATTTTGTAAATAAATTAGTTCAATAATACATTCAGTTTAAATATTAACCCGTAGTGAGTTTTTACTAACATTTTTCCATATAGCCAAATCATGAAGCAACCGGATTTTAGTAATTTACTCCAATAAATATTAATCTCAAAAATCATAATTCAAGTGGCTATAATTTATTTTTCATTTTATTAAAAATTAATTGTATTTATAAAAAACCAAAATTAAAAAATAAATAAATATAAATTCTTTAATAGTTAAAACTTAATTAATTAAATTAATTATTATTTAAAATATAGTTAATTTAATTAAATACATTTTAATATATAAATTAAAAAAATGATTTATTTCGGCATCGAAGTTTTAATCGCATCGGGAGCTTTCAAATAACATATTTCTAAAACCCAATAGACTCGTACCATACCCCGATGCCCCGATGCGATATCGCATCAGGGGCTTTGGCATTGTAACATATTTAAGATACCCCGATACCTCACTTCTCCCGATCGGCGATAAAACATAAAGCATGGGGCATTAAAATAAAAGCATGTTTTAAGTTTTGGCATTCGTTTGAGATTTTTAAAATCACTCATACGTATGAGTGGAATGAGCATGAAGAAAGTTAGATTAGTTTGTTTTATTAGTTTAAATAGTTTAAATATTTAATAATAAATTTTAAATTAATTAAAATTAATTAATTATATAAAATTTAATTAATTTAATTTAAATAAATTTAATTTTTATTAGTATTAATTAGTTTATAAAATAGGATTATATTAATTAGTTTATATTAAGATTAATTAATAATAGTTTATTATTATTAGTTTAGTTCATATTAAGATTTTAAAATAGAATTTAATTATTAGATAATTAGAATTCTAATTTAAGATTAGTTTTTAATTACAATTTTGATTTTTAGCCCAACAACAGAATTTCCAGATTCATGCCAGATTTGATCCATCAACTTTGGAGGCTCATAAATTGAGTTATACTTGGCCAAATGGGGCCCAGGATGGCTCATTGGAAAGAGAAAATCAAGGAGAACATTTTGGAGGAGGTTTCACCAACAAATTTACTCATTTATTGGGTCAAAAATCAGGCAGAAGATCAGGCTCCTAATTTTGAAAACAAAATCAATTTTCTGAGTCATTTTCTTCATTTTCATTTGTCCAAAGCCTCTTCTAAACGCAGATCTATTGGTCAATGATATTCTTTGCCAATCAAACCATCCCAGGCATTAAGAGAAACTTTATATTTTATTTTCAATTATTTATTTAAATAGAATTTGATTGGATTTGATTTAGAGGTCAGCAATGCCATGTTGATTTTATTATTGCATTTTAATTTATTTTGATTTCTTTTTGCAGGAAAACAGTGGAAGAAATATGGAGAAAAAGATCTCAGTCAATGAGAATGCTCCAGCAATTGAAGATCAGAATTTTGAGCAAGTAAAATTGTATTTGGCAGATCTCTCTTCAACAAACTATCCTCTCCAAAATTCCTTTGCAAATAGTATAAATAATAGATTGCAGAAAGTAATAGGGGCTGCTCTTCTCTACAATTTTAGACTTCTGAAAGCACTACTGTAATATGAATTTAGAGTTGTAGGAGAGAGGAGAGAAAATCTCAGATCTGGGGATTATTGAGGATTTTCCTTTTGTATCTTGAATTATGTGTGAGGGGTAGAGTTTGCACTATTGTGGCTCTAGTTTTGAAAGCAGAAATTCAAGCAAT
>APFE030068043.1:49501-65132 GCA_000404065.3 Pinus taeda | reverse complement strand
TTGTCTCTTCTTCGTTATCTCTCTATCTCAGGCCCTAAACCTACACTCTCTCTCTCCATATCTATCTATCTCTCTCTCCCTACCTCCCTTTCCCCTCCCTCTGTCTTTCTTCCCCTTCTCTCTCTCTCTCTAACATTTCTATTTGCATATCTATATCTCTCCCTCCCTCCGTGTCATTGCCTCTCTCTTCTTCCCTCTCCCCCCAATCTATATCTCTGTCTCCCCTTGTCTCTCCTTCTCACCCCCAAAACATACACACTCTCTCAGTGTAAGCACATAAAAATGGTCCTGATGATGAGCCACACTTGTTGGTTCAAAATATGTCGGCCAAAAAATTCTCTCATGTGATTTCTACCGAAAGACTTTGTTTAATTAACACATAAAAATGATTAAACGATAAATCAATACTTAAATTCATGCTAAATAAAATGTTGATATGATGAACCACACTTGGTTCAAAATATGTCGGCCAAAAAATTCTCTCATGTGATTTCTACCGAAAGACTTTGTTTAATTAACACATAAAAATGATTAAACGATAAATCAATACTTAAATTCATCCTAAATAAAATGCTGATGTTTTCTTCTTGAAACTATAAACTATTTATAATTGGCTACATTCTTATTATTCCCATTTTCCATCATTCAAAATTGTTAGTTACTTTGCATTCAAACACGTTAATACAAAATAACTACCATTGAAAATTATTTGGAGTTTAACACTCCATAAGTCACAATGATTGAATTTCGAGAAAAATACTATTAATATTGGAGAGCAGAGACAAGATATGTTGTAGTATTTCGAGAAAACTACTATTAATATTGGAGAGTAGAAACAAGATATGTTGTTTACTACAGTAGCTTGAGTTAGATTGTTTGTAATTGACTATATTCTTAGTATTCACATTTTTTATCTATCAAAATTGTTGAGTTGAATATTTGACAATATAGTTTCAGATTGATTGCAATGAAGATTGTTTGTAATTGACTATATTCTTAGTATTCACATTTTCTATCTATCAAAATTGTTTCATTGATTGTTTATAATTAACTATATTCTCAGTATTCACATTTTCTATCTATCAAATTCACATTTTCTATCTATCAAAATTGTTATATTGACACTTTGCATTCAAAATTTTGTATTTCGTCATTTTTCATCATTCAAGTTACTAATAGTCTCTCTCATATGAAAAAACTGAGGTAACTAAGCAAATTTTAAATTAAATTGATCAAATTAATCTTAGAGATATTTACCATATTTAAAATAATCAAAATAATTAGATGTTCATCAAATTTTGTATGACCGCACACAACCTAGATCCATCTTAACACTGGATCTATATATCGAGTGAAGGTGCAAACCTTTACTCAAATTTTGCACTCAAAAATAGGTTTGCACCTCGAGAGATTTGATTCGATCCCTCTTTGCACTTGATAGATTTGGTGTTAAGATGGATCTAGGCTGATTTTATTTTTTTAATGTAACATTATAGGATAACATCTCTCCTATACTAAATTATAAAACATTTTTAAATTCAATAATATCATAACAATACCATTATATTTATATAAAAAAGATAATTAATTTTCTAATTTTTAATATTTAAATATGATTTATTATATATTTAAATAATAAAATATAACTAAATTAAACAAAATTTTATGATATTATAAAAATAACGTTTAAATTGTATAAATATTTATTTTAATAATTATTTGTTTTATGTTTGGAATACTAATGCTCTCGCTTTGCTTCTAATGAATTTCAATTTTTATAACTATTTAATTTATTTTAGTATACACCTTGTGTGGATGAAATGTATTACTAGAAACATAACATTACAAATTCTAATAGATAATAAAATTATAATTTTGATTATAACATAGAACTCAATTTTTGCGGTTATTAATCATAGTAAACCTCAGTGCTGTAGTGCGACTTTGATTCCTCGTGTTGTTTAAATTGTTGACTGTATTATCCACGTTTTTCTCGATTTCTGTTGTTGTTTAAATTGTAACTAACTAGTACAACTTGTCTAACACCTAAATTAACACCTAAATTAAAAGCACAAGGGCCATGGCTTGCAAATAGTGGGTTTATATCATTGTCACAACGTGACGTTGGACCATGGTTGACCATGGTCAACCATCTTTATTCAAGGGTATTTAATATCTTAGGGTTTATATAGCTTGGGTTTATAACATTAATTTCATGGGTTTATAATATTTGTCCCTTGGGTTTAATATTATTCCCTTGCGTTTATAATCCCTTGGGGTTTTAGTATTAATCCCTTCAGTTTATTATTCCCTCGGGTTTATAATATAAATCCCTTGGGTTTATAATATCAATGATGATTAATCATGGTCAATCATAGCCAGGCATGGTCAACCATGATCGAATGTCACATTGTGACAAAAGTTGTCTCCATATGAATATCATGGACAATCATGGTCAACTATGGTCGAACGTGGCATTGTGGCAAATATTGTCGTAATATGAAAATCAACCATGGTCTAACGTCACATTGTGACAAAGATGATCTCAATACGTTAATAAACCATGATCAACCATGATCTAACGTTGCATTATAATAAGAATTGTCTCAATATGAAAATCAACCATGGTCAACCATGTGTTTATAATATTTATCTTAGGGTCTATATACCTTGGTTTTATAATATTTGTCCCTTGGGTTTAATATTATCCCCTTGGTTTCATAATCCCTTGGGGTTTTAGTATTAATCCATTGGGTTTATAATATTAATCCCTTGGGTTTATAATATCAATCATGGTCAATCATAACGAGTCATGGTCAACCATGGACGAATATCACATTATGACAAAAATTGTCTATATATGAAAATCTTGGATAATCATGGACAATCATGGTCAACCATTGTCAACCATGGTTGATCATGGTCAACCATGTTTTATAGAATCAAATATGGTCAATCTTGGTCAATCATGGTCAAATGTCGCATTGTGACAAAGATTGTCTCGATATGAAATCAATCATGGTCAACCATGGTCCAATTTCGCTTTATGACAAAGATTCTCTCGATTTGTAAATAAACCATGGTCTCGAATGTTGCACTGTGACAAAAATTTTCTCCATACGAAAATCACAGAAAATGATGGACAATCATGGTGAGCCACGATTGACCATGGTCAACCATGTTTATTTTATCATTTATAATATCAATCCCTTGGGTTTATTAGTCCCTTGGGTTTATAATATTAATCATGGTTAATCATGGTCAATCATAGCGAAGCATGGTTAACCATGGTCAAATGTCACATTGTGACAAAAATTATCTCCATATGAAAATCATGGACAATCATGGTCAACCATGGTTGAACATCGCATTGCAAAAAATATTGTCTCGATATGAAAATCGACCATGGACAACCATGGTCAACCATGTTCCAACGTCACATTGTGACAAAGATTGTCTCGATATGAAAATCAACCATGGTCAACCAAGGTCTATTGTTGCATTATGACAAAGATTGTATCGATATGAAAATCAACCAGGTCAATCATGGTCTAACATCACAATGTGACCAAGATTGTCTTAATATGTAAATCAACCATGGTCAACCATGGTCTTGTTAGCTTTGCTATGTACATCAACATTTGGAGGACCAAATACTAGCTTGGTCATGTGTTTTTGCAAATAGGAAGCTCGCAGCAGTCCGTTTCCTTCTTCTCCTTCATTTTCCTTATATTCCCATAGCCCCCGCTATCTCTGTTTTCCTCCAAAACCCTGGATAAACCCGCTTTCCCTCAGGTCCCCGGGCGCAAATTTTAAACCCACAAGACCGTGATCACATGACCGCACATTGTTCGCAAGCCCTTTCCTGTCACATCAGTTGGAAGCCCGTGCGATCAAACCCGTGTTGTCCAATCATCTCCGCCACAATCGGATGACATTCGCTCCTCCTGTGCCCACAAACTGATCGCGCGTTAGCTCGCGGGGAAAGTGATTTTTGTCTTGTCCCATTCGCCATGTGTCGTCCGATGACTCGTATCGCGCGGCTTTGTATGATTACCACCGTAGGCCCTAAAGCAGTGCAATACATACCGCTTACCAGTCATTTTCCCGTCCCCGCTCATTATCTCCCATACTACTCTTCCGCCCGATGGCCCAGATCTGTCCACCAGCGATCCGACGGCTCACTTTTGTTTTATCCTGTTTTTACCCGATTCCTCCCGATACTCTGTGTCAAGCGCTCTCCGCCATCCATCCATGTGACCCGACGGCCGATCTTCCATCTTCGTTCATCCATACTGTCTATGACCGTAGCCATTTCATGCTCCTAAAGGGAAAAGGCAACTTGTTCACCTGTACCTGGTGCATTTCATCTCCAACAACCGCATTTAACATAAAGGATGACTGAGAAGAAAAAGGACATGCCTCGAGTAGATCAGAGCATTTATCAGTTATGGAACTTTATCCATATGACACTTCACCTGCTCGAGGAGTACAGCAGAGCATCCGAGAAGATCAAATCTGTCCACTGAAGCAGGCAGATTGCACCAGAGACTCCATCAGACAGTTAAAGTGGTTGGTGGTCAATTATGACCCCTCCATGCATAGAACAACAGAACATCTTTGTAATCAAACTCTATATATACCCAGAAAATAGATGTAATCAGGGTTGATGGTTGTTGCTTTGATGTAAGGTTCAACTTCTGGAGACTATAACTACTTCGATACTTGCAGTGTCTCGTCTTCATTTTCAGCTAATACAAGCTTCTTTTGCTGTTAATTTCTCACTTTTCACTTCTATTCTGTTCTAGATTGTGCCTGTTATGCATTTATCATGAACTCTTGATTTTTAGCATTAAAGGATCTGTCATCCTACCTTTGTGTTAAAGTCTTGTTTGTATTAGTGAATGTGTTATTCAGGTTTCTATTTACTTAGTGACAGAGAGTTGTCATCCTATCTGTGCATTAGGAAATAGATTTGCAGACCTCTTTACTGGTTGCAGCCGGCCATCACATGGTCTTGTGCATCTGCTGGTGTGGTCAGTATTTTCCATATTCGCCTAATCCTCAAACTGTGAGTAATTGGTGGTCTAAATCCTTATAGTCTGGGGGTGTTCATGCATGTCTGGAGTTAAGCATAGTAGGAGTGGTTATCTGGCTTGAACAAGCATCATTCCTTCCATTCATCCATTTCCAACATTATGTTGAGTTTGTAATGTTCCCGAGCATCTCTGAGATACAACCTAGGAGAGTTTGTTGGGGTGATAACATTGATTAGCGTCGTTGCCGGGGAGAGGAGATTGAAGCTCAGCTTCCCTGGGAGAATGACACAGTTCCATATTTTGATGATAAACAAAGTATGGGCATATTTCTGGTTTTAATCATCTATCTGGCGACTCCACTGGAGGAAGACCATCCTTTGGCGACTCCACATTACAGTCCTGGCTCAGTTTGTGAGACATACTCAAAGAAACCCTCAGAAATCACCAGCTGTCCCAGTGCCTGACCCTGAGAAGATAGTTAAGCAGAAGAAAACTTCATAGAAAGGAGCATCAGGATCAGGTAATCCTAAGAAATATTATGTATCTCTACAAGAGAAGGTCATAGTTGAGAATGTATCATTTGAAGATATAGAGCCTAGTATTGCTAGTGAGGAAATTCCTTCAGAGATTCATACAGCTCCTTGTTCACTTAGTTCCCCTTTGGATCTCAGTCCAAAGAGAGTCTACCATACAGTCCATCATATTCCCTTGTCTTTGTCATCCATTACATTGCTTCATACTACTCAATCGACCAGTATCCTTCCACATACCCTAGTCATGGCAGGCCAACAAGTTCTCACAAAAATGGAAAGAATCATAGCTGCTAGGTATGGACCCTTGGTCTTGCCTGTCCCTTTGAATGCCATGCATGCAGGGGAATATCAAAAATACATGCCTAAATTTACTGGTACAAAAAGAGTAACAGCTGAAGAGCACCTTGAGTCTTTTTATACCTATGCGGATAACTTAGATATAAGTGAGAATGATGCGTGGATGAGAGTTTTTATTTAGAGCCTTGATGGACAGGCTAGAAAGTGGTTCAGAGAGTTGACCCCTGGATCTATTGCTGATATTGAAGCCTTAGATGATGCATTTTTGAAGCAATGGGGAGATAAGAAGGACTTGTTGTATTACCATACTGAGTTTGGTAACCTGAAGAGGGAAAATGCGGAATCATTGCCTGATTTTAATAAGAGATTTAATCGTATGTATAGTAAGATACCAGCTGAAGTAAAGCATACCCCCACCTCTGCCAAACTCACTTATGCCAATGCTTTTGACTTTGATTTTTGCCTATTATTAAGAGAAAGAAGATGTGCTACTCTAGTAGATATGCAAGATGCAGCCCTACAAGTAGAGTCTAATATCATGGCTGTAGAAAAACTCAAAAGTCATGCTGACAGAAGGAGGTAGAGAGGTGAGGCTTCTTCTTCCTATGCTTCATCTTCCAAGCCCAAATTGGATAAAATGACTAGAATGATAGAGTCATTGGTTACTGAAATATCTAAGCTAAAGGTTGAGCAGAACTCAGGAAAGACAAGGCTCCCAAATACATTTGTTCCAAGAAATCCACATCCATTCAGAAGAGCAAATGAGCAAATGCAAATCATTCAGAAGGGTAAATAAACTAATGAGGATCAAAGAGTTAAAGCTCCTTTCCAAAATGTAGTCATGGGGGAGGAACAGATTGAAGTTGAGGATGAAATGCATTGTATGGAAGATAAAGGTAGTGCTACCTTTTTGACTTTGGCTGCATATGAAGAATCTTTGTTGCAAGAACAAGATAATCAAAGGTGGAACAGAGGGGCTGTTTTGCATACTTGTGAACAACAAAACTATAATATGAGGTCACAAGCAAACAATGCCAAGGAGAATCCTGCCCAAAAAGTTGTTGTCCCCATAGAGCATCAGAATACCAGATAGAAGAGACCAGCAGCTAATCCAGTCATCCTCAAACCACCAGCTCAAGAGGTAAGAGATCCTGACAAGTCACCTTCCCCTTTCAGCTTTAAATCAGAAGTCCAGAAGTTAAAAATATCTATGCCTCTATTAGAACTTGTAAAGAGTGAAGTGTTTAGGAAGCCTATCCTTGAGGCTCTTGAGCTAAAAGCCACACAAACCACCACTAAGTCTATCAATTTTCAAGATGATAGACCTGCAGTTGTGCTGAGCCCCATGACCAAACCTGCTGATGATAATTCTCCATCTTTTTATGTCTCCTTGACCATTCATGACAAAATCCTCCACAATTGCCTGCTAGACACAGGGGCTAGCCACAATCTGATGCCAAAGGCTGTCATGGAAGAGTTAGGTCTTAATATCACCAGACCATATCATGATTTATTCTCATTTGATTCAAGGAAAGTCAAATGTTTGGGATTGATCAAAGATTTAGCTATTACCCTAACTCAGCTACCCATGAAGAGCATGGTGATGGACATTGTGGTAGTAGATGTCCCTCTTAAGTTTGGCATGCTGTTGTCCAGAGGATGGATTAAGAGACTAGGAGGGACACTACAGAATGACTTATCTTATGCCACTATCCCAATCTTTGGAGGAGAAATCAGGAGATTATAGAGAGAAGCACAGCTAGCATACATCATCAGTGATGAGAAGAACCCTTCTAATCATCCCATATATGCTGTCGACACTGATTTTGGAGCATGTATTCTCCAAATAGAAGAATTACAGAAGGCCTCAATGTAACTCAGGAAACAAATAGTTCAGGCTAAGGAAGAGCAAGGAAGTCAGGTTTGGGAGATGTTCTTTGATGGAGCATGTTCCAGGGAGACTGCAGGAGCAGGGGTGGTGCTGGTATCTCCAAAACAAGAAAGCACACATCTATCTTTTAAGCTGGATTTTCAAGTCACTAACAATATAGAAAACTATGAGGCTCTGATATTGGGCCTGAACGCAGCTAAAGACAGAGGAATCAAGAACATAAAGGTGTTTGGAGATGTTGATCTTATCATTCAACAAGCAAATAGAACTTTTCAAGCAAAGCACCCAAGGTTGAAAGCATACAGAGATGAGGTATGGAGACTGAAAGACTCTTTTGATAATTTATATATCTCATATATTCCTAGAGCCAAGAATCAACTTGCTGATTCCCTTGCTGTGTTTGCTAGCATTTTCATCCCTCCCATGCCTCCCAGACTAGTTTACGAAGTCCAAATGAAATACAGACCATCCTTGCCTGACAATGTCCAGCATTGGAAAGTTTTCGAAGATGATGATGAAGTGAATAGGTTCCTGCAAGTCATTGATGAATTATCTGAAATGAAAATTGACCAAGATAATGAAGCCTTGGAAGAAAATCCCCAATCCCAGCTTAGAAATAAAATTGGTAAAGATAGTATTGTCCAATTTCCCAGCAATCATATACCGAAGGGTTTAATTCCTCTAAAAAGACTGTTTGATCAGAATGATGTGCCTTACAAGGCTGTTCAAAAAGAAGACCAATCTATAGTCTGTAAGAATAATATAGGGAGTCCAAGTCAGCCAAGATATACAAACCTGTCCACTCATCTGTCTGCTAACCAAAGTGCTGAGTACTGCAATTTAATGAAGCAATTTGCTGATGTCTTTGCCTGGAAATATAGTGACCTGAAAACTTATGACAAGAAGATCATCCAACATAAAATACCTTTAAAGAAAGACACCATCCCTTTCAAGCAGAAGCTGAGACCAATAAACCCCTTGCTCCTTCCTCTAATTGAAAAAGAAATCAAGAAACTATTGGCTGCCAAAATCATAGTCCCTCTCAGATATTCAAAATGGGTAGCCAATTTTGTAGTGGTGAGGAAGAAAAGTGGAGAAATCAGACTCTGTGTTGATTTCAGAAACTTAAACAAATGCTCTAAGAAAGACAACTATCCTCTACCCAAGATGGAGCATTTGCTGCAAAAGGTCTCAGGAGCTAAAGTGATGTCTTTCCTAGATGGATTTTCAGGGTATAATCAGGTTGTTGTACATCCAGTGACCAAGAGAAGACTGCATTCACTCCTTGTGGCACTTTTATGTATTCAAAGATACCTTTTGGGTTGATGAATGTTGGAGCCACCTTTCAGAGAGTTATGAATATAGCATTTGTGGGAGAGAAGGATAATTTTTTCCTCATCTACCTTGATGATATAACAGTGTACTCCAGCAGCCATCAAGACCACTTGCAACATTTGAAGAAAGTGTTCTTGAAGTGCAGAAGGTTTGGGATTTTAGTTAATCCTAAAAAGTCACAATTTTCTTTAAAAGAAGGCAAGCTGTTAGGACATGTTGTTTCTGCTGCAGGTGTCTGAATTGACCCAAAAAGAGTAAAAGGAATACAGACTTTGTCTATCCCAAGATCAAAGAAGGATGTCCAGTCCTTTCTGGGCAAGATTAATTTTGTAAGGAGGTTTATCCCAAATTTTGCAGAACTTGTGAAGCAAATTACCTCCATGTTGAAAAAGGGGTCAGAGATCAAATGGACCGAGGCAGAAAGAAGATCCTTCGAGTCCATTAAGAAAGCTATTATGTAGGCTCCCACTCTAAGAAGTCCAGATTATAGTAAGGAGTTCCATATATTTTCATTTGCCTCTAATGAGACCCTTGCAGCAGTTTTATTGCAAGTAAATGAAGAAGGTTCAAAGCATCCAGTGGCATTTTTCAGCAAAACATTAAGGGATGCTGAGCCGAGGTATGATATCATTGAAAAACAAGCATATGCTCTTATCAAGTCTTTGAAAGATTTCAGAGTTTATGTTTTTCATTCTAAGGTAATTGCATATGTACCCTCTGCTTCAGTAAAAGATGTCCTAACACAGCCTGATGCTAATGGAAGAAGGGCTAAATGGATTGCAAAGCTGATTGAGTTTAATATAGAATTGAAGCCCACCAAGCTTGTCACAGGTTAGGGCCTCGCCAGACTATTAGTTGAAGAAAATTGCAAAACACTAGACATAAATATCATAAGCGCAGATTCAGAAAATGGTCAAACAGATTGAGAGGAAATAACCAAACCAGAAAAGAATCAAATGTTGGCTGAAAATCTAGCCTCTTGTGATTGGTACTCTGCCATAGCTCAATTCTTGTTGAAGCTAGAAGTTCCTCCAGATTTTAGTCCTAGACAAGCTAGAACTATCAAACTTAGGGCATCTAAATATTGCATCCACGAAAATCTGCTCTATTGGAGGGACCCCTCTGGAATACTTTTGAGGTGTCTGGAAAAAGAACAATCAATAGAGGTTATGCAGCAATTTCATTCCAGCATGTGTGGAGGACACCACTATTGGAAAACTACAGCCCACAAGATCCTCAGAGTTGGGTACTATTGGCCCGCCTTATTTTCTAATGTCTTTTCATTTGTTAAATCTTGTGACAGGTGCCAAAGATTTGAAGGGAAACAACAATTGAAGTCCCTGCCTTTAAAACAAATACATGTAAATGGCCCTTTTCAGCAGTGGGGCTTGGATTTCATTAGAGAAATCAATCCACATTCCAGTGGCCAACACAGATGGATCCTAGTAGCCACTAATTACTTCACTAAGTGGATTGAAGTAATCCCTACTAGAAAGGTTGATCATAATGTGGTCATGAAGTTTTTGATTGAAAATATCTTCACCAGATTTGGTTGTCCACATAGATTAGTCACAGATAATACAACAGCCTTCAGGGAAAAAGAATTGGTGGACATGTGAAATTCAATGGGTATTAAATTGGTTCATTCCACCTCATATTACCCTCAAGGAAATGGTCTAGTAGAATCCTCTAACAAAACCCTGATAAGAATAATCAAAAATCTGTTGGAGGACAACATGAAGAATTGGGATGCTAAGCTCAAATATGCACTGTGGGTTGACAGAGTGACCATTAAGAAATCCACAGGGAATTCTCCATTCAAGCTAGTGTATAACACTGAGGCTGTATTCCCAATTCAGTTAACTCTCCCTGTGGCAAAGCTCCTGCAACTAGAACAGAATGAGGAAGAAGACATGGCAAAAAGGATCATTGATTTAGCAGAAGTGCATTAGATCAGAGAATAGCTAATTGAAAGGTCTGCAGCACATCTGAAGAAGATCAAGGATGCTTTTGACAAAGGGACAAAATCAGATAATTTTCAGGTTGGAGACTTGGTCCTGAAGTGGGATGCACTGAAAGAAAATAAAGGCAACCATGGGAAGTTTGATGCTTTATGGACAGGGCCTTTTATCATTTCTCAAATCCAAGGGAACAATACCTTCATGCTGAAAAGCATGGAAGGAGAAGCAGTTTTTGATGGCCCAATTAATGCTCGTTTTTTGAAAATTTATGTGATTTAAGGTATTTTGGCCTTAAAGTTGTAAATATTTTATTTTATCAGTTTTAGTGTAGGTTCAGTCAGACTCCATGCTCAATGGAGCACTAAGAATTTTGCTAATTTGTTTTCATTAGAAAGGCATTGATCTGCAGGTTCTTGAGACCTCATAGGGAGGATCTCATCCCCAGAAGGAGCCAATGTTAGCTCTGCTATATACTTCAGCATTTGGAGGACCAAATACTAGCTTGGCCATGTGTTTTTGCAAATAGGAAGCTCGCAGCAGTCTGTTTCCTTCTTCTCCTTCATTTTCCTTATACTCCCATAGCCCCCACTATCTTTGTTTTCCTCCAAAATCCTGGATAAACCTGCTTTCCCTCAGGCCCCCAGGCGCAAAGTTTAAACCCACAAGACCGTGATCACATGACCACGTGCTATTCGCAAGCCCTTTCCTGTCACATCAGTCGGAAGCCCGTACGATCAAACCTGCGTCGTCCAATCATCTCCGCCGTGACCGGATGACATTCGCTCCTCCCGCGCCCACAAACTAATCACGCGTTAGCTCGCAGGGAAAGTATTTTTTGTCCCGTCCCATCTGCCACACGTCGCCCGATGACTCGTATCGCGCGGCTTTTTACGATTACTGCCGTAGGCCCTAAAGCGGTGGGATACATACCGCTTACCACTAATTTACCTGTCCCCGCTCATTATCTCTCGTACTACTCTTCCGCCTTGGGTTTATAATATCAATCATGGTTAATTATGGTCAATCATAGCCAACCATGGTCAACCATGGACGAATGTTGCATTGTGACAAAAATTGTCTCCATATGAAAATCATGGACAATCATGGTCAACCATGGTCGAACATCGCATTGTGACAAAGATTGTCTCGATATGAAAATCAACCATCATCAACCATGGTCAACCATGTTCTGATGACACATTATAACAAAGATTTCCTTGATATGTAAATCAACCATGGTCCAATGTCACATTGTGATAATGATTTTCTCAATATGAAAATCAACCATGTTCAAGCATGTTTATTTTAGTGTTTATGATATTTATCTTAGGGTTTTTATACCTTGGGTTTATAATATTTGTCCCTTGGGTTTAATATTATTCCCTTGGGTTTATAATATTTGTCCCTTGGGTTTAATATTATTCCCTTGGGTTTATAGTATCAATCATGGTCAACTATGGTCAACCATGGTCCAATGTTTCATTGTGACAAATATTGTCTTAATATGAGAATAAACCATGGTCAAGCATGGTCCATTGTCACATTGTGACAAATATTCTCTCAATCTGTAATTTGTCATGGTCAACCATGGTCCAAGGGTTTATAATATTTTTATTATAAACCCAACGAATTGATATTATAAACCCAAGGGGTTAATAATAAAACCCCAAGCGATTATAAACCCAAGGGAATACTATGAACCCAAGGGATAATAAACCCAATGCATAAATATTATTATGTAACACCCTCCCCCCACATCTACCCAAGTACCCATGCCAATCGAGGTAAACAAGATATGGGAGGCTACTATGATTAGTTTCAACCTCCTATGTGACCTTAAGGAAGTGGAATCGAAGGAAACATCACACAAAGTCATCCAACGTCAGCTTCAGAATCCTCAAGAGACATGTTACCCACTCAGATATCCTGCCCCTGGGTCCCATTGATGTTATGGACCTCTTAGACTAGAGTCACTCTCATGCTATGGGTAAGGGAGCGACCAAGAACCCAAAGTCGCTCTCACAGGCTTTCCTTCCAGTGACCATAGACCAAAATTTCCAGTTCTGCGCCCACGACCCTAAGATTTAAACCACTTTTTTAGGCCCAGAGTCCAAGTCAGTACACAAAATAGAGTGATAGCTTAAAATTAGTAAAATTACAGGGAAAAAATAATCCAAAATAAATAAGTTGAATAGGACCATAACCATACCTGTACTACCCATGACAAACATTTCGTCAAACATATCATCAAAAAGTAACCTATATGTGTAAAAAATAGAATTGAGTGTAGGGATCTCATACTTATCTGAGAATCACTATGAACCATTGTTCCCTCATGTCATTTGCTGAATTATCATCTATTAGGTCATAGATGCATTATCCATTCATATAGAAATAAAAACATGCTAAGATCCATACATAATTCATGTCATAAAATACACATATAACCAGCATAATAGGAACAGAAATACCATAAACATATCAGCCATCAAAATCCACATATACATCAATACATTTATACATGAAAATCAAGGGAATAAATTTCTCATTAATGAATCAACTAGAGATGGGACTACCACATTCCACCTGACCATATATTGGCTGAGCCAAGTCTCTCTTCAGCAAATCACCCCTGTGCCATATTCCAAGCATGAATGCAGGACTCATAGAAAACACAAAAACACCAACAAGTATGGAGGTTACCAGAGTTCTTCGCGTCCACCGTGAGGAATTTGAGTGCCTCCTAGTCTCTCAGGTTTTACTACAATCCACAATCTGATCCAGGTATCACTAGGCCCAACCGAGAGAAAATACACCTCTTAGCTTTATCGTATATCTCGCCATTCACAGACAAGGATTCCTAGGCCCACCAAGGCACACACTCTTCCTTTACCACAACCCACAGTCCAGTTTAGGGGTTAATAGGTTAGTGGCTTTGTGATCCAAAGTCTAATTCATGGATTACTAGGCCATGTGTTTTGATAGCTATCTATCAAGATTATTTCATTTGCATTTATACTTGAACCATTTGTAAATCTTTAAACTACCTTGGGATTTACAAATGAATTTTTATCTTGAATTATCACGGTCTCTTCTTCCTTTCATTAGATATTTTTCTTATTTTTCTCTTGATTAAGAATAAGGTTACCCTTCTCTTAATCATGATAGGGTTTCTCTTGTTCACTTGCAACATAGCATACACCACATTTTCATCACTCTTGCATTTCCATTCGTTAGCTACCATATTTGTCACTCTGAATCAGATCTAGAGGAGACACAAGTAGAGGGGAACCTACAGTGCTGATATCTAGATTCTGAGGAGTTTTTCTAGGTTTTTATCAAAATCCTTTATGGGAAATCGATCCTGCTAGGTATCTCGGGAACATATCTTATTCAAGATTTGAAGTAGTGTGTGCAAAACACATAAGGTATTCCAGCATCCTTACAAAGCTTGCTCTTTGAAGGAAATTTGCTGCAGGATGACATGCAACTAGAAGATTATGGCATTCAAAGGAACTCAATTGTTATACTAAACTTAATATTTCAAGGCAAAACCCCGGGAGAAAGCATCCCATTTGGATCTTCTTCCACTAATAGGGGCTTGAAGAAAGAACACCATCATAAAACAAATGATAGAGCAAAATAAGTTGACAATAATGCACACAACTCTCACACACCAACTCTCATAAAATTTCACTAACATGGGAATATATTTATATGTGAGGAGATGTCTTTGGAATTTTTCAACTCCATAAATTTCTCAATCAATAACTCCACAAATCACTCCATAATTCTCTCAATCAATCAGTCCACAATTCTCTCACAAAAAGTAGCAACTTTATAATAACACTAACAATTAACAAATGGATCATGATTCTAACATTTCTCCCCCATAATGATCATTTGGAAATATTCCAATATCATCTCTAAATTTTCATAACCTTTCCTTAGACAATGCTTTGGTCAATATATTAGCTTCTTGTTCATCTGTTTTGCAGTACTTGATCTCGATCACTCCTTATTGAACTAGATCCCGAACAAAATGATATTGAATATCAATATGCATGGTCTTCTTATGAAAAAATGGATTCTTGGTCATCTGAATACCACTTTGATTACCACACATCAACTAAGTGGGTTTCTCTTGTTTTTCATGTAGATCCTCTAGAATTCTTCTTAACCAAACTGCTTCCGATGTTGTTGTCGATTCCGCTTTATACTCTGCTTCTATTGTGGAGAGAGAAATTGTAGGTTGCTTGTTAGTACTCCAAGGAATTTTCAATTAACCCATACTGAATGAATACTCTAAAGTTGATTTCATATCATCCATACATCCAACCCAATCTGAATCTGCATAACTGGTGAGCTCCAGTATTGTAGCAATAATGCTACAACTCCTGAGGCTTCCTGTCTCTCATTTTATCAACCCGGTTGTTCGTACAAACTTGGAAGCGACGGTGCTATATGCACAAGTACTAGCTCTTGTCGCAGCTGTCACTTGCTCAGCTGGCACAAGTCCGCTAGGGCTCAAGCCAACTTCTATAGGCTCATAGAAGAAGCTTTATCAATGATGGA
>APFE030068043.1:16004-49481 GCA_000404065.3 Pinus taeda | reverse complement strand
CCTCCATATTTATACAAAAAAAAGTGATGATCCACCAAGTAGCCTTGATTCTAGGAGCTCGGCTGTCCAACTGAAGTTTAACTGCGGATTTGTGAGGCAGTCAACTGTTGTTCTGGTAGAACAGTTGATGACTGCTGTTCCTGTAGGACAACTGGCTACTTCTAAGGCTCGGAGGGGAGATTGATTGGAGCTTGGAGTTCTCAGTGGGAATCACGAGGAATGTCCCAAAATTGTGGACTTCTCTCCACAAAATCAGCAGTGCCACCTTATGTCTCCTTATTCCTTTTGCGTTGTCTTTTGTTCCCCTTTTTTTAATGCCAAAACCTGGAATCACAATGCATTAGTCACGTGGATAAAGTGTCTAACCTTCCTCCTACAAACAACATGAAATAACTAAGAAATGCATGCATAAGCAAATAAAGATGAATGGTTTGAGCAAGTAAAGTAGGCCAAAATGAGCCCGAATTGTACCAAAATTGGGGCTCATCAATAACCAATCAACTTGAAATATTTTCTAGACTTATATACCAAACCATAACTAATTGTTCCATGTAGATATCTTAAAATCCTCTTTGCTTCTTTCCAATGCAATTCCTTGGGTTCTGCCATAAATCTTGATACCATACTTACTACAAATGAAATATCTTGTCGAGTTGTGGTTAAGTAGATCAAACTTCCAACCAATTGACGATAAAAAGTAACATCAACTGAACTGGAGTCATCATGTCTGTATAACTTCAACCCAAATTCCAAAGGAGTTGTCACTGGCTTGCAACTCAACATTCTAAACTTCTTCAGAATGTCCCAAGTATACTTGGCATGTGACATGAAAATACTATCTTCCTTCTGCCAAAATTCAATACCAAAGAAACAATGCAACTCACTAGGATCTGTCATCTCAAACTCAACAATCATATGCGACTTAAACCTTTGAAATAGTTATGTATTGTTCCCTGTGTATATCAAATCATCAGCATATAAGACAACTATAAAAATGTCTCGTCCTAACTGAAATATTTAGAGATTGGACTCAAATAAAGTTTTAACTAAGCCATGGTCCTGAAAATACTTATCAATTCTTGATTACCATGCCCTTGGTGCTTGATTTAGACCATACAAGACCTTCTTCAACTTATAAACATAATATTATTTTCCTGGCACTTCAAAACCTTCAAGGTGTTTCACATAAATTTCTTCATCCACATAACCATTTCGAAAAGTTGATTTAAGATCCATTTGAAAAATTGACCACTTGTATTGTGCAGCTAATGCAAGAACCATCCTTATTGTATTCATCTTTTCCAATGGGGAAAATGTCTCGGTATAATCAATTACTTCTTTCTGTGCATAACCCTTTGCAACTAAACGAGCCTTATACTTATCAATTGTGCCATATGATTTATACTTAGTTTTATAAACCCACTTAGTGCCAATTACATATTTTCCCTTTTTTAATTTGACGAACTCCCATGTATCATTTTTTACCAAGGCATTCAATTATGATTCCATAGCTTCATTTCGTTCCTTCATTCTTGATGCTTCTGCATAATCCTGTGGTTCATCTACTTTCATTACCTACCCCATAAGTGCATAATTCACTAGAGAAATTTGACACATAAATTTCTTCATCCACATAACCATTTAGAAAAGTTGATTTAACATCCATTTGAAAAATTGGCCACTTGTATTGTGCAGCTAATGCAAGAACTATCCTGATTGTATCCATCTTTTCCAATGGGGAAAATGTCTCAGTATAATCAATTACTTCTTTCTGTGCATAACCCTTTGCAACTAAATGAGCCTTATACTTATCAATTGTGCCATATGATTTATACTTAGTTTTATAAACCCACTTAGTGCCAATTACATATTTTCCCTTTGGTAATTTGATCAAGTCAAATGTATCATTTTTTACCAAGGCATTCAATTATGCTTCCATAGCTTCATTATGTTCCTTCATTCTTGATGCTTCTGCATAATCCTGTGGTTCATCCATTTTCATTACCTACCCCATAAGTGCGTAATTCACTAGATAAATTTGACACATAAATTTCTTCATCCACATAACCATTTAGAAAAGTTGATTTAACATCCATTTGAAAAATTGGCCAATTGTATTGTGCAGGTAATGCAAGAACCATCCTAATTGTATCCATCTTTTCCAATGGCGAAAATGTCTCAGTATAATCAATTACTTCTTTCTGTGCATAACCCTTTGCAACTAAACGAGCCTTATACTTATCAATTGTACCATATGATTTATAATTAGTTTTATAAACCCACTTAGTGCCAATTACATATTTTCCCTTTTGTAATTTGACCAACTCCCATGTATCATTTTTTACCAAGGCATTCAATTATGATTCCATAGCTTCATTCCATTCCTTCATTCTTGATGATTCTACATAATCCTATGGTTCATCCATTTTCATTACCTACCCCATAAGTGCATAATTCACTAGAAAAATTTGACACATAAATTTCTTCATCCACATAGCCATTTAGAAAAGTTGATTTAACATCCATTTGAAAAGTTGGCCACTTGTATTGTGCAGCTAATGCAAGAACCGTCTTGATTGTATCCGTCTTTTCCAATGGGGAAAATGTCTCAGTATAATCAATTACTTCTTTCTGTGCATAACCCTTTGCAACTAAACAAGTGTTATACTTATCAATTGTGCCATATGATTTATACTTAGTTTTATAAACCCACTTAGTGCCAATTACATATTTTCCCTTTGGTAATTTTACCAAGTCCCATGTATCATTTTTTACCAAAGCATTCAAATACGCTTCCATAGCTTCATTATGTTCCTTCATTCTTGATGCTTCTGCATAATCTTGTGGTTCATCCATTTTCATTACCTACCCCATAAGTGCATAATTCACTAGAGAAATTTGACACATAAATTTCTTCATCCGCATAACCATTTAGAAAAGTTGATTTAACATCCATTTGAAAAAATGGCCACTTGTATTGTGCAACTAATGCAAGAACCATCCTGATTGTATCCATCTTTTCCAATGGGGAAAATGTCTCAGTATAATCAATTACTTCTTTCTGTGCATAACCCTTTGCAACTAAACGAGCCTTATACTTATCAACTGTGCCATATGATTTATACTTAGTTTTATAAACCCACTTAGTGCCAATTACATATTTTCCCTTTGGTAATTTGACTATGTCCCATGTATCATTTTTTACCAAGGCATTCAATTATGCTTCCATAGCTTCATTTCGTTCCTTCATTCTTGATGCTTCTGCATAATCCTGTGGTTCATCCATTTTTATTACCTACCCCATAAGTGCATAATTCACTAGAGAAATTTGAGATCTAGTAACCTTCTTTCAAAATTTCTAACCAACACACTGCTTTCTGAATGACTCTTTCAAGTCACTTAGCATTCTTCTTAACTTCATCTATCTTTAGTGACTTGGAATTTGATTGATCACCAATATTCACAACATCTTTCCTCAATTCAAATTGTACTTGATTTGGCTTATAGATTACCTCCTCATCAAACACAATATCTCTTCTTATTATCACCTTCCTTACTTCAATATCAAACAACCCATAACTTCTTGTTTCAGTACTGTGTCCATTAAAAATACACCACACTTTTATCATCCAATTTCTTCCTCTTTTCCTTATGAACATGTTCATATGCAGTACAACCAAAAACTTTCATATGTGAAACACTTGGTTTGTATCCTGACCATGCTTCTTCTAGAGTCAAATTCATCACTGCCTTTATAGGACATCGGTTAAGAGTGTATATTGATGTGTGTATTGCTTCAACCCAAAATTCATTTCCACGAGACTTAGGTTTTAACATGCTCCTAGCCATTTCAATTATGACCCTGTTTTTCCTCTCTGCAATGCCATTTTGTTGAGGAGAGTATGAATTATTAAACTCTCACTTTATTCCATTCTTCTTGCAATAATTCAAAAACTAATTTGAATTGTATTCTCCCCCATTATCTCTTCTTAGGATGAGAATTTTTAGACCACTTTTCTTTTCAATTAAAGCCTTAAACTCAAGAAAATAAAAAAAAATACTTCAGAATTCTCTTGCAGAAAATACACCCATGTCTTCCTAGAATAATCATCAATGAAAGTGAGAAAATAACGTGCATTTCCAAAAGACATAGTCTCCATTGGACCACACAAATCTGAATGCACCAATGCAGACGTTCTCTAGCCTTCCATGTTGTATTTGAGAAACTTTCCCTGTTTTTTTTCCCAAAAATACACCCTTCACATACTTTATCATCCAACTTGATATAAGGAAGACCATTCACCATGTTCTGCTTTCTCATCAGCACCAAAATCTGAAAATTCAGATGTCCCATCCTATAATGCCAAAGCTTACTATTTGCTTCTTCTGTTGCTTTCATGATCTATGAATTACTTGAGTCAAAAGAGATTTTGAAAATCCCATCTTCAGTAATTTCATCTCTTACTACAACTGCATTTTGGTTCAACTTATCCATGATTAAAAACTCTTTATTATCAAACAATAACTTGTAGTTTTGCTCCATCATCTATCCTATAGAAAGTAGGTTCTTCTTCAATGTTGGTGTCAACAAAGTGTGGTCAATTAACTTCTTCTTTCCATGTAATAATGGTATTGCAACTACACTTTTACCTTTCATCTCAGAAACACTATCATCACCAAATATGACTTTACCAGAATAATTGTGATTACTTTTGGTAAACAACTCCTCTTGAGATGTCATATGAGTTGAACATCCAAAATTAATATATCATGCTTCACTTTCTTCACTATGTTCCATCAAAGTTGAGATGAAAAACTTCTCATTCCTAGTTTCTTCAACAACTATATTATCACCTTTTCGCTCCATATCTCGCATTTTTGCATAACAATCTCTTTCAAGATGGCCAAATTTTTGGCAATAATAACACTTTGGTCCTCCACCTCTTCCTCAATTTCTGGCTCCATCTCTTCCTTGTCCTCTTCTATGAGATCCATCTCTGCCTCTTCCTCTAAACTGATTGGGGTTCCTGCCTCTACCTCTCGAAAGTGATGCATTTCCTTGTGAACTTTGCCAATTTCTGTTTTGATTTTGATTATGATATTGAACCATACTCCTTCCTCTAACTCTATGCTTTGCAGAAAAGGCATGTTCTACTTGCTCAATTGGTTGATTCTCTTCAACAGTTAACAAGAATCCACTTAATTCATCAATTTTCATGGTATTTAAATATTTGGAGACCATAATACTGGTAGTGACCATCTGAAACTTAGGTAGAACACTTCTTAAAATATTTTCAATTAGCCTTCTTTCTAGAACACCTTCACCTAATGAACTCATCTGATTAACAAGATCTTGCATTTTTGTGATGTAATCATAATGGATTCATTACTTTGGATATGGGTATTTTCAAATTCCTCCTTAATGTTTGCAATTTAGCTACAACAACACCTTCATATGTGTTCTTTAAGATATCTCGGGCTTCTTTAGATGATATTGCACCATTGATTCTTGGAAATATAGATTCTTCAAGAGTGCTTCCTATGAGTAAAAGTGCTTCATTATCTTTCTTAATAAGTTCCTTGAGAGATTTCTTTTCATCATCAATTAATGCTTTGAATTCATTAGGAGAAGGCATAATGTATCCATCACTTACAATTTTCCATAAATCTTTGGTGATGAATATAGGCTGCATGCGTTTTCTCCAATAAAAATAGTTTGTGCCAACAAGTTTAAGAAATACAATACTGCTTGTCGTGATGATGAGAGTAAGAGAGAATTAGAAAATTAGAGAGAGAGAGTTCACAATAAACACAATGTGTCCCACTTCAACCCAAGACAAAAACCAAATGTCCTAAAAATTAGGACTCAACCACCACCAAAAAAAATCCTTTCTATTAAAACAGAATACAAGATGACGCAGCAAAAACGCAATTAAAATCAAATTCTTCTCATCAATAAAAGTAATTAATATTTATCACCTCCTATTTTCAACTTTGCTACAAATCCCTCTTCCTTAAAAATGTACAAAAATAACGTTGGAATAAATTACAAAAAATAACCTCACTTCTAAACCCAAATACAAGCTCATTAATTTCCTTTTCTCAGGGTCAAATCATGCCCTCTACTAATTCACTCTCCTACATTTATTGACATACTCTCTCCTACATTTATTAACTTAAGTTTTCACTTGAATGACATAGGTTTCCATGATATAAAGTGAGAACAAAATATTTAATGTGCTCTCGTATGCCCAGGCACTAATCTCCCTCATACAATATTAAATTAAAACACAATATGAAGACTTTTCATCATGAACTTACGTTGATTCCAAAATTCCACCCTCTGAAAAATTTTCACCCTGCGACCTGAATGAAATAAGACTTCACCGAGGTTCTGTCCGCAATGCTCAAGAGCAGCTCCTCACAAATATGCAGATCCACTTGACTTCTGAGCTCACAACGGCTCCACACTTCACTGTTGACTCCACCACTTCGACTTACGCTACTACGTTATGATTTCATAATAAAATGCACATTGGCCACTCCACGCAGCATTTAAGAAATTAAAAAAGAGTTCAAGCATGCCACTCCATGCAGCTCAACATGTTTAGACGTCCACACACAGGTCTTCAACTAATGGCCATCCACTCTGATTGCTCACACAGATTACAATGTTCACGATTTCTCCAATACAATAACATGCACCATGCAACAAATTCAAGCTGCTCACACGTTTATCTACATTCACATGGTCTACAACAATTCTCCAACGTTCACACTATCAAAACAAAAATTCTTGATAGAAGCAATACTAATGGAAAGAAAGGACATTTTTTTTAAAGTATTGAAAACATTTTTTTTAGGGAACACATAAGAGCTCACAAATTTCACAAACTCTCTCATCCAAATCCTTGGTTTTGGGTAATGGCTCTAATACCCAATGAAGAAATCACACCATCAGAAAACAAATGACAAAACAAAAAAATTTGACAATAATGCATACAACTCTCACATACCAACTCTCATAAAATTTCATTAATAAAGGAATGTATTTATACATGAGGAGAGGTCTGAAGATTTTGTCAACTCCACAAATTTCTCAACCAATGACTCCACAAGTCACTCCATAATTCTCTCAATCAATAACTCCTCAAGTCACTCCATAATTCTCTCGATCAATCAGTGCACAATTCTCTCACACAAAAGAGCAACTTTACAATAACACTAACAATTAAAAAATGAATCGTGATTCCAATAGGGCCTGGTGAGGGAAACAAACCACATTCGAAAAACAACACCCAAATTTAACAATTCCAGGTCCTTACCTTGTTGAGAAGATGGAGAAAGCTCCAAATCTGACAATAAAATTGTCAGAGGTGAGTGGCCTTTTCTCTGTGCTATAGGTAAAAGCTATCATATGTTGATTTAATGGCTTCTTACCCAAATTTGAAGATCTCCATCAATGGATCTACCTGAACTAGACAAAAAAGTTGTGATATTTACCTATGCACGAAGGGATTTTTTGTGGTACAGTTTGACAATCAGATATAATTGGATTTTTTCATTAATGAAGGACCATGGTTTTGTGGAAGGGTGAGCTTCTTTGTAACTCCATGGTTTCTTGGTTTCGATGCTAATACAATGGTGGTTACAAAAATTCTAGTATGGGTAAGGTTACATAATCTCCCTCTTGCTTTCTCCCACCACCAATTCTTAGAAGGCATTAGAAATTAACTAGGGAGATTCCTAAAGATGGATCGAGAAAGAATGGATAAATGCATCTTTAATTTTTCCCACATATATGTGCAGATAGAATTGAGCAAAGACCTTTGAGATCATTGTCATCTTAATCACTAGGAATTTAAGTGGACTCAATGGTTATATTTCAAAAATACTACTTTCAGGTGTCAGATTTGCCATCAAACAGGTCACTTGCAGACTACATGTCCACAAGTGAAGAAAACAACAAGAAAAAGGACCTCAAAATCCAAAAGGATGGTAATCTCCCGAACTACACTCTTTTGAGGATGAAGATGAAGAAATGGACGAGAGAAAAGGAAACTAGAGGCATAGAATCACCAAGATTCCGAAATGAAAGAAGGAGAAGATAAACAGAAGTACCCATCCACACATACATAGGAACCCAATGAATTACCGATGATCCAAACTCTTGGAAATCAACATGAGTGAAAGATAAATACCCAAGATTTAGGGGGATTAAAGAGAACACATGTTTATGAAAGTTCATACTTTGACAAGGAAGCGTTAAAAAATTTAGAATGAGAAGAGATGGTAATCGTTATGGCTACTCCATCTTCTGGGGTATGGCAAAAAGTTCAAAAGAAAAAGGTAAAAAAGAAAAAAACTAGTTTATCTAGGTAACTATTATTTTTGGTATCTTGACTAACACGAGTGCTTCTAGCACATACAAATGGTCTTTAGGGACAATAATTGAATGCACTTGTGCATCTTCTTATGTAACTTTTTATATTTATTAATAGAAAGTTGTTATTTTTCCTTGGAAAAAAAACATTTATGTAACATAATATTATATAGGATTAACATTTAGTGTTATATTTACATAGTATAAGAAGGATTAAGTTATAATAACACCTATTTTAGGCTAGGATAACCTTAGGCTAGTCTTAGGTATACGGGTAACTAGTCCCAATAAATGCAATTGACACCACCATCCCAAATGGAAAAGGGTTTGATTTGGGGCCCTCACTAGGTGGTCTCTTTTGATGTTGATGAGGTTATTTTTTCCCATCAAGAACACCATGCACTCCCATTCTGGATATTTACACAGTCCTATCCAACTATTTTCAACCTAGTGACACAATCACCCACGTATCTCGATCCAAGAAAACTATTATCACCATCGCAACTGTGTGTTTGTCTCCCATGTGGTCATCACAACTCCAACTAGGTCACCCATATGATTTTGGGTCCTAGAACATAAAATATGCCATACAACCCCTTGGACTATACGATCGCTCTATGCTAGGGAAAATTTCACAAATTTCAAAGCTCAAGGACTCACTTATCTCCAAATCAATTCAAACAGGGTCTCAAGAGGCCTATAGGAAGCACCAAAAACATGTAGTAGCTCTCCACTTACCACCCCACCAAATTACAAATGAAGTGGCATGGTGGGAACCACCACCATTTTATACACCCTAGTGTGGAACTTCCTTTGGATTGTGTGGGATCCCACAAGCTCCATTTTCCTTACCATTTGTACCTTTGAATTGAGCACAATTCAAACTTCTCATTGGCACCCTCCTGTTTGTATGCGAATTTTTCATGTATGGGGCCCACATGACTCTCAGTATTTTCCTTAGGTTCTCCACATTTTTATCATGTCTTGTTTAAATATTCACTTTCAACATTTTCCATATCTTTCTACTTTCACTTTGGATTTTTGGCTCATG
Source organism: Pinus taeda (assembly GCA_000404065.3). NCBI lineage: Eukaryota > Viridiplantae > Streptophyta > Pinopsida > Pinales > Pinaceae > Pinus > Pinus taeda. The sequence continues at coordinate 40,047 of APFE030068043.1, read as the reverse complement.
GTTGAAAGATACTTCTTTCACCACCCACGATTCCTTAACTTCAAGGAATAACACCTGCACTCGTGGTATCATTTTCTGAATTGGAATGATATATTCTCCCTCAAAGACATATGCATAATCCATTTCACTCCCCCTAAGATCAACATAGGACCCCCATATCTTGACCTCGTTCACCTACACCCTCCTCTCATAACAGGTGAATGTTCATGCATGGTCAATAGATCTTCCACCCTCATGGATTTCCTAGGTTGTGGTACCCATTGCATTACTAACATCCATGCTATCATACCTCACCCAAGGATCATTTGCTTGAATGTATTGAACCATGGCCTCATTCCTCTTTCTTGGCTTATTACTAACCAATTCTCTACATTATCAAGAAACTATAATTTTGAAAATCATTAATGCACCATTGCATTTATATTTGGCCTATCACACTTCAATAAGGTAGTAGACCATTTGCATGATCATCCTCCATTCACTTTGCCTAAACAAGAGATCATGCCCCCCCTTTTCTATAGTTACTCCCATGAACCATTACGTAGGAAGTTGCACATTGGAGCACTTTTCTCCATTTTTATACATCCCAAATCATTATTACATTCTTTTAGAATGTATACAGAGGTTATTTTTTAGATGATCCAGGGGATCTAGGAAATGCTCAAAAATCAAGTGCTCAAATTCTCCTAAAACTAGTGCTAAGTCGTAGAGCTCATTGTTCAAATTCCAATAATGCTTGAATTGGCTCATTCTGACACTACATGAGTTTATGATGTTATGAAGTTTTGGACAAATAGTAAAAAAATCAAATTTCAAGGTATAGATGCTGATGTGGAAGCTTGTACATTGAAGTGGTAGGGCTGACTAGGAGTACAAACTCTTCAAGAAAGAGCTAATTAGAAGTGAACACATGGACCCATCACGTGAAGGAAAGTGGCGCTTGTATCATCCATTGACTAAGCGTAAATTTAGTTTGTTGGGCCAATCATAGCTCACCAAGTGGGCCAGTTAGAGGGTGCCACGTGGCCCTACGAGAGGCTGCTAAAAGGCCCATAAATTGGCGCCAAAAATTGTTTGATACACTGAATGCACCTTCGGTGGGTTCAAACCTCCAACCTCCTACTCACAAGTCCAATGCCTAACCATCTGGGCCACCATATGAATTCTTTAATAGTGGTGCGTCATTGTATTTATTGAGCATATAGTTAGCAGTTAGGGAGAGGGATGGGTCGGCGAGTGCATGCGACTGACCCAACCATTGGTTTTATGATTGCACGTGACCAATGGCGGAATAATGTAGGTGGGGGCGTCGAAACCTGGGCCATGTGGCCCATATCATATACGGCCCACAATTTTATTATTACAACAAGGCCAACAACAAGAAACATGGGTGAGTGCATGGCCCATGGCCCATGACCAATAGCCATATGCGGTCATACGACCAACGACGATAGGAATAAATGGGCCAATGACCATTTATTTTAACAACAATAAAATTTAATGCTAACAAAACGTCTGCCACGAGATTCGAACCTGAGATTGATGACCAACGAACCAAAGCACCCAACCAATTGGGCTAGAACAATTTTTTTGAATAATGAACAAGGCAAATATTTATCGTAGACCACTTTGTAGACATAATGGTACAAGGGGAATGTTTTGCACATTTTTAAGACTTTTTGAGTGTAATAAGAGCCTAGGCAGGGGTTTTTGAGCATTCTGAATAGCATAAGAGTGTTGTTTTTGCATGTTGAAGCTTGTATTTTGATGTAATGAGAATTTGAAAATCATAATAAAGTGGTCACCATTAGAAGTTGGACCCAGAGATGTATCCCAAGATGGGTGAACTCCGTTATTAATTTGCATTTGTCTTATGTTGATTTTTTGTCCTCTTTTTACTTTAAAAATCATGCAAATTCACTTATGTTTGTGTACTTTCGTAATTTAGATCTGTTTCCTAAAACGAAAAAAACTAACCTGCAAATTGATCAATAAAACCTTCACTTTTATTTTTGGATCAATTTGGTATCGGAGCATGGATTTTGTGAAGGTTTGACAAAATTTGTAATGTTTTTGAATGCTTACAAGGTCTATATTGAGAAGAGGAGAAGGAGCACTTGAAGAACCTAACCCTCAAATTGGATCAAGAAGGCCACATACTCCACAAGTCATATCACATGAATAAGGACAAGGACGAGAATTGATGTATGAGGATGAGAGAGCTTTCAGAAAATATTTCTTTGATATGACTTAGATGGTGAAAGTGTTGTAAAATGAAATAACAATACGGTTGCAAGGAGAAAGTTCTAATCATCCGAAAGTTGATGGTGGTGAGGGTAGAAAGCCTCCACCTCCTCCTCCTCCTTCACCACCTTCCTCACCTCCTTCTTCACATAGACCAACTCCTCCTACATTTCCAAGAGGACATGCAAAGTCTCCTTTGTTAAGCTTGATTTCAAGTTTCAATTGCCAATGTATGATGGAGAATTAAACGCTAAAAAGTTGGATACTTGGGTTTGTCAAATTTAATTTTATTGTAGAATACAAAAGATTGATGATGATGTCACAAAGATCCAACTTGCTTCTCTTCGATTGGGAGGTGCAACTCTTATCTGGTGGGAGGCCATAAATCAAGAATATTTGAATAAACGTGGTAAAAGTATCTCTTCTTGGAATGATTTTATAGTTGCATTAGGGAAGAAATTTTATTCGTTGCTTACATGAAAAAAGAAGTAACAAATTGGAAATTTTTTAGACAAGTTAAAGGCCAGAGTGTCAAAAGTTACACACAAGAATCTAAAAAAATAGCATTAATCTTGGGTGTTGATTTGTCCTCACTAGAAACTCTTCTTAAATATATAGGTGGATTGCATAGTTATTTGAGACACACTATACTTATGTTTAATTCCACCAATCTAGATGAAGTATGTGTTCATGCTATTCATTTAGAATCAAGAAGCAAGAATGTTCCTCAAGAGTCTAGCAAAAAACCCTTTAAATATGGAGATAAAGGAAAGGGGAAAGCAAAAGGCAAAGGAAAGAAGAGTGCTATAGTCAAGAAAGAGGGAGAGAAACTTACTTGCAAACACTGTTCAAAAAATAGGCATGGTGAAGACCATTGTTGGAAATTACATCCATAATTGAGAACAAAGAAATTTAATAACAAGGGAAAACAAAATATTGCTACTACAACTCAACAAGATCTAAGATCTGATTCAAGTGATGAAACTAAAATCACAACCACGAGAATGAAAGGTGTAACTTCTAACGCAAGTACTATTTCTTCTAGCAAGTATGTTGAATCTCAAAATGATAAAGAAAGAAGTGAGTTTTTTCTTATTAGGGTCCTTACAAAGCATACAAAGGCTTATATACTCTTTGATCATGGATCTCAAGTCAACCTTATTTCTGAAGCAATTTTCAAGAAACTTAATGTAGAGAATACACCTCATGCAAAACCTTACCCTTTGGTTTGGGTATGCGATTATGCTAAATTGCAAGTGACAAGAAAATGTAAACTCAAGTTTTCCATCATTGCTAATTTTATAGACGAGGTTGAGCTTGACATTGTACCACTTGACATTTGTGGGATTGTCTTAAGGAGTCCATATTTATATGAACTAAAAGACACATTCTATTTTCATGAGAACAAGTATCATCTTTTCAAAGATGGAATATGATATATTGTTAGAGCACATCGCAAGAAGATGAACTTATCTCTTATTAGTGAAAAACAAATGAAAAGGCTTATGAATGCTAGTAATAATTTTGTGTTGTTGATGATAAAAGGTAAAGATACTGTTGAATCTGAAGGTTTCTTAGGTTGTGATTCTAAACTCAATCATGAATTAGTTGAATTTTTTAATACTTATGGCAATATGTTTCAAGAACTTGGAGGGTTGTCTCCAAAATAGGAATCCAACATGAGATACAATTGCAGTAGGATGCACCACTTCTGAACATTGGCATGTATAGAATGTCAGGCTTGGAGAATGCATAGATCAAGAAGAAAATCCAGGAGATTCATGACAAAAGGGTCATTAGAACTAGTACATCTCCTTGTGGGTCTCCTATTGTTTTGGTTCCAAAGAAGGATGGTACATGGCGTATGTTTGTGGATTTCTGAGCATTGAAAAAGATCACGATACATCATTGTTATGCTCTTCCTCACATTGATGATTTTCTAGATCAATTAAAGTATGTTATTTATTTTACTAATTTAGACTTGATAAGCAGTTATCATCGGATAAGGTTTGCTGAAGATGATATTTGGAAAGCTTATTTTAAGGAAAAAAAAGAATTGTTTGAATGGTTAGTAATGCCCTTTGGGATTTGCAATGCACCTGCTACATTCATGAGAGTTATGAATGATGTATTTTGACCATTTCTTGATGATTTTGTCATAGTCTACTTAGATGATATTTTGATCTTCAATAATACTCGTGAAGAGCATGTCAAACATGTAAAGTAGTTTTAGAGGTCATAGAAAATGAAAAGTTGTATTTGAAGATGTCTAAATGTGAATTTTGGAACACTTCTTTGGTTTACTTAGGTCCTATTATAGGAGGTGGTGAATTGAAGATTGATCCCTCCAAAGTTGAAGTCATTGTGAATTGGCCTAAGCCCAAAAATGTAACCAAAATTAGGAGATTTTTGGGAGCAACACAATATTGGAGAAAGTTTATTGCTAACTTCTCATCTATTGTAGCACCATTACATGCTTTGACAAGTGTGAAGCAAGTCTTTCAATAGGGAGGAAAGCAACATAAAGCCTTCGACACTTTGAAAGATAAACCCAGTACAACACCAATTCTACCACTTTCAGATCTCAAGCAACCATTTGAAATTCAAACCGATGCAAGTGAATATGCTATGGGAGTCGTATTGAAGCAACATGGTAAACTAATATGTTATCATTCTGAGACCTTTTCAAATACAATAATTAATTATCCAACTTATGATAAAGAGTTATATACTTTGGCACAAAGTGTGAAGAAGTGGAAACATTATTTGATGGGTAAAGAAATGATTATTCATATTGACCATCAACCTTTGCAATATCTTCAATCACAAACCAAGCTACAACAAGTTAGACATTTCAGATGGATGGACATGAGACATGAGACATGGGTCTAGACAGAGGTAGTGACGGGTTGTGCAAGCTGCGGGTAGAACAATGCGGCATCACAACCACACTGCATGATGGGTAGACAGCATGGAGGTCATGTACACGATTTGGGTCGAACTAAAGGTATTGTGCAAAAGTGTTATGTCGTGACAATGCTTGGGGTTTCCAATTGTTTAGTGCGGGCGAGTGACCACTATGAGTTGCATGACTTGTGGCACAGGTTAGTAAATTTGGTTAAGTGTGCAGATTGAGTTGGTTGGCTACATAACTTAAGTGTAAAATTATATTTTTGTACATTACCGAACTTTATTGTTAAACTATTGGGCAAACTTTACGAGAGTTTCCCCTCCCAAATATATATGGGTGTACTTGTGTTGATTATGGTTTCCGCTGCATATTAATGAAAGATTAATTCAAGAAGATAATTGATGATAAGTTATTTCCATTGCATTGTTAAGAACACTTATTGGAAAATTGACTAAGTGTTCTGTTAGGTGTAGTTCGTATACTTAAGTATTGGTGAAAAGAAAAAGTATAGCGGTGCCACACCAGCCTATGTGTAGTTGGAAGATTACCACCGAGATACGAGCATGACACAAGGGGAGACAAGGCATGAGCTTTTGCATGTAAATATCATTGCATTTGGGACCATTAGAAGAGAAAAGTTCATAACAAGGTTATGTTACCAAATTGTCTCACAATTGACATTGTTTTATGTTCTTAGAGCTCATCATTAAAGAGCTTTCAAGGAGGCTATTGAGAAGAGATCATTTTTAAGAAAATAAGCCTTCTTTTCATAAGCAATAAAAAGATTTCTAATTTGCCAACCTCCTTTTTCTTATTGTATTTGTTTTAACATTATTACTTATAATCTTACTTAAATATAATTACTTTATTTATTTGTCACTGTATTTTTCTTTATAATCATTTATTTCTTACAAATTTACTTTAAAATAAATTTTAAAAACCTTTCTCCAAAAATTACACAACAAGGAATATCTATAAAATTTAAATAAATGATTTCACATACAAGGTCTATTTACTTATAAATATATTATATAGTATATTTTTAACAATTTTTTTTAAAACATATCTTTTATATCATAAAGAAAATTACTAATTTAATAAACATCTTTTATATCATAAAATAATATCCCTTTGATGATGGAAATATATTTAAAGTTAAAAATAATCTCAACTACCTAGCCCATTGGCGGAATTTCTAAATAAAGACAAACCGCTCGGAATGCATCTACCCCACCGGGGAAGTGTCAATTAAAAAAATTCTTTCTGCCTGCTAGCCCACGGGCAGATTGTCTAAATACATCAAAGGCTAAGTGTCTCAGTTAAAAATATTCTCTCTGCCAGGACCCACGGGCAGAATGTCTAAACCACGGGCAGAGTGTCTCAGTTAAAATATTCTCTCTGCCAGGGCCCACGGGCAGAATGTCTAAACCAAATATCAAAGTAAAGGAGACAAGCATAATCTCCTTTCTCTTTTTTTCGCTATCCGGCCGTGTTTATATTTCCCATGCAATTCCTACAATGAAGCTTTAGTCTCTTAAATTTTTTATTATGGTTTATTGGTCTTTTTTCTAAGTTTTTTTTTAATATTCGATTTTTATTTTCATTCATTTTTATTTATTTTTATTAATTTTTTTGGTTATGAATGTCATCTTTTTTTGCTTTCTATGTTTATTTTTATTTTTTTGGGTTATGAATGTCTATTTTTTTGTTTTCTATTAATATAAGTTTTGTATGAGCAAATTTTTAAATTCTGGTTTTATCATAAAATAAACTTCAACCAAATAATACCATGCATTATATGTTTTATATTAATTAAAAAAATCAAATATATTTAACCATGTTCATTTTTAAAGCTAAATTAGCCAATAATTTGATGTTATTATGTATAATTATTATTTACATAATTTTAAATTTTTTATAAATTATATATTAGACTAAAATCCATTAAAGTAATTTGAAAAGAAGAATGGATTTTAGTTTTCAATTTGATTAATTGGACTTGAAGAGAACCTTATTAATAATAAAACAAATTTGAAACTGCTTTTAAAAAAGAATTTGGGAGAATTCTAACCTTTCAAACACTAATAATATGCAGACATAGATTTTGAATAAATTCCTAATGTTCTCACAAGGAAGAAGAATAAAACTTTCCTGGAAGGTAAACTAACACCTAAAAACCACAAAGCTACTTGTGTTTAGATTGAATTGTGAAGGTAACAAAAGCATCATAGCAACCGCAAAATAGATTTGTTTTCTAACCAAGCTAATAAATAAAGCCATTTTATAAAAATTGATATCTATCACTAGTTTATCAACACTAAAGAAACATATAAAACTTTCAAAATCAAATGAAAACAACTATAAAAATCAGTCAGTGCTTTTATATAGAATAATAATGGCCCATAGGTGTAGACATGTTTTGTAAGTCTCAATCTTTAAGCTTAAGACTCCAGTGTTCATGCTTTATGCTAAAGCATATACAATATAAGAATAACAATAGCCCATAAATGTAGACATGTCTTGTAAATCTCAATCTTTAAGCTTAAGACTCCAATGTTCAATGTTCATGCTTTATGCTAAAGCATGTACAATATAAGATCACATGATATGATAAAAGACAAATGAGTTTTTCCTAACAAATCCAAAAATCCACATCAATGAGTTATACCAAGTGTTTAGTGTAATATTTATTTTAGTCGGTAAGCCAACAAAATCATTAACTCCTTTTGTTTTATATAATTTTATTTAAAATTATTTATACATCGCTAAATTTTTAAATCACCTATGAAAGTTCAGTAAATCAACGTGCAGAGTTTAAAATGTCGGTCTTTGACAAGAAAATACCAAAACAAATATGAACAAACGCCGGTCAAATTTTACCCTGCTACCGAGTTACAAGGTGTTAATCCACTTTAACATTCATTCTGTAGGCATAATAGGCGGCCCGGCTTCCCAGAAAATAGGAGAACAAACTCTACATTCTGTAAGAATATCTTCATTTGATATCCATGACAATACCCGAAACTTGAAGCCTATAAAGCGGCCATTTGCACGGAGTAAATTGCCAATTGTGATATAGCTTGTGGTCATTGGAATCGATTTCCAAATTCCAAGTAGTCGCACCCCAACCTTGTTCTTTGGATCTGTAGATTTCCGTCATTTCTGGATGCTTCATCCGCGCAGAAATACGGTCCTGCTTCATTAAGGACGTCTCCAATATGATTGAAACTCCAAGACATGAGTTTGGAGAAGGGAGCAGCTTCATTACTGCAAAATTTAGTTAATTAAAAAGGTTTCCTACTGATCAATTAAAAAGGTTTCGGTTAAGGAAGAGCAACGCCAGTCATGTTGACCTGGCACAGCCAACTGAAAAAGCAAACGATGAGGTTGGGACACAGCCTACTGAAGAGTTTTATCGTATCTCACAAAGTGAGCAGGAGAAACTGGTGCCTCAGATGTTTCCTCTCGGCCCTTTTCACCACAAACCTGACTCAGAGTCAGAAAAAATTAAAAGCAAGCTCCTCCGTAGTCACTATGGAGACTACGATTTCAAGGAGTTGGTGAACAAGAGAGATGATGGGTTTAAAATCAGTGAGATTCGGCAGTGGTATGATCGGTTCCAATGCCCGTTAAGTAACGTAGGAGACCTACGTTGGAAGATGGATTACAGTGACGAGGAGCTCGGTCTGATGATGGTTCGAGATGGCTTAGTCCTTGTGCTATTCTTGAGGTACGCTCTACTTTTCCATCAAAATTTCTGTGCAAATTTAAAGTTCCCCTTATGAAATAAGGGTTGGTTGCACATCTCCACGGGAGTTGTACAATATGATTTATTCAAAGGTGAAAAATTCATTTTCATTGAAATTGATTCACAACAAAACTTCATAGAAGTATATGGTTTTAAGTTTAAATTTTTTTTGGATATTTATATATATGTATATGTATGTGGTGTTTAGTCTAATTTATAGATGAAATAGTTTTTAAATTTGAATTTGAAAATACAATTTTAAATAAGAATGTGAATTTTTTGTTATTTAAAATATATTTTTGAATGTATAAATGGATTCAAAGCTCATTCAAATTTTACATAATAAACAATTTTTTTTGTTTGTTCGTCAAGTTGTCTACTTGTGATCATCCACCCTTGCCCCGTGGGATAGATGTAGCTGATTTCATGCAGCATATTGACACCAAACATCATGGACAACATGTTGCAGATGAGTTTTTCGCCCAAGTTTTCTGCACTAGTTTTTCGCCCAAGTTTCTCACTCGAGTTTTTCACTCGACTTTTCTGAACGAGTTTTACACCCGAGTTTTGCTCGTCGTGTGGGCTCATCCATGCACCGCAGAACTCCTTGTTCGAACTCGTGTTGATCGAATGATGGTTGTTTGCCTCCAAACGCCCTCTAATATATACGGGCGGGTGGCAGGTTATGTCACACAGCCGACCCACGCCCAATGCCCAAGCCAGCTTGTTTACAATGTGTTGTCTCGCCCAGGAGGAGCGTTGGCCCGCCCAACTCATGGGACCGCCCCTTCAACTCGCCAAACACCTTATAAACTCGTCCAAGGTTCATTTCGTTTCACATTTTACACATCCTTCGCACGGTGGAGTTGCCCTACCCGTCGCACAGACCGCAGGTCCTTACATCCTCCCCCACTTGAAGTCATTGTCGTCCTCAACAATATCTCATCCTGGCAACCATCTCTCACCAAGATATCCATACCAAGGCATACACCCCATCGGTATGTCATACATCGGAAGATCATCTTAATCCATGACCATCAACCATCTCGTCGCAATCTCCACATGCTGCTCTCCATCATGGAAGGTTGGCCCCTCCATCTCAAGCTACATGCTTCTTGCAACATATCGTGTCGATCTCATCATATATTGTCATCGTGTGAACTACTGCCATGATACTCCAACAAATGCTAACATATCTCTGTACACTGTCAACCCCCATGTTTGAACTAGTTGGGTAGCTAATCCAACTGTCATGCTCCAACCATGAGAATGCACATCCTCATGCCACCATCAGTTGTTTCTCTGGACATCCCGTCACATCATTAACTCGATCAAGAATCCATCTCCATATAATTGTAAGCCATGTTCAGGTCCATGAAGTAGTCCTCATCTCATCTGCAACATGTTGTCCATGATGTTTGGTGTCAATATGCTGCATGAAATCAGCTACATCTATCCCCACATCATCATCCATCTGCAAAACATCCATCTCCTCAAAGTGAAGAGATCATCTCATCAACCCGACTTTTGATGTGCCACATCCAGGTCCATGAAGCAACCTCCATCATATCTGTGTGTGTCATCCCTCAAGTTTGCCATAGAAACAAGTATACACCTACCTCATCTATCCATGTGCTGCCCCTGATCATAGATCAATCAACTCCCATGTGTCAAAGTGGTTAAGTCTCGCTCAACCCATGCCCAAGTGTTGCCACCAAGGCATTGCCGTAACTCCATCACTCCAAAGTGTCTCATATCGATTCTCCACATCAAGTTACTCTTTCAAGCCACACCCATACATGTACTCGAAAGTATGCACCCCATCCTGCATCAAAGTCTCTGACCTCAGCTCCTCAATGCATCGGATCATCTAAGTCCACCATATATGAAGTCCCCAAAAGTCACAACAATCTTATGTCATCATGAGCTCCATGAGTCATCTCCAACCAACATCTCAGCAAGCATACAAGTCTCGGCCCAAAGGTCTTTGCAAGATGCCTCAGCTCTCCATGTAGTAGGAATTCTCCATAGTCTGCTCACAAATCCATCCAAGTCCATGGCCTTGTTGTACATAAGTGCACAACCACTCCATCGACTCATAAATAATAAGTACCCATGTCATATCAGCAAATCCACCTGCAGAACATCCCTGCATTGGCACTCCTTATTGGATGCCCATAAGTGACTCCTATACAAGTGCTCTTGCATAATTTGCCTGCATAAGACTGCCATGCTCCATGTCTCCAGCTTGATGTCCATGACTAAGTTGCCCATGTTGTCCAACCAAGTAGACCCATCACAACAATCGCTCATCCTCATCCAAGTTTGTAATCTTCGCTCTAGTGAACTCGGTCACCCAACCATATATCATCAACATGAGTCCCTTCCATCATAGCTCCCCCACTAAAGGTTCCACCAAGACTTGCTCTTGGTCTCGGCCATGAGAAGTCCACCCAAGAAACTCAAGTGTGTGCCCTCCAATCTGTCCATGAGTCATGCCAGGCACTTAGCCAATCCTCCATGTGGCTAAAGCATGATCCAATCCTTCACAACGATCATCATGTTCCTCCCTTTTCACGGGCCTTTGCACCTTCTACCATAGGGTCACAAACAACCCCAACAAGTCCTGCAACAGTCAACAATCCTTGCTTCTCCATACAAGGTCTCATCATAGACATCCATGGTAAGATGCTCCCTTGCATCGGCAACTTGGTGTTACTCTTCCCTGCATACGGTTCATCTACCAAATGCTCAAGTGAAACATAAGTATCAATAGTACTTACATCATCATCATGAGCCTCCTCCATGTGAGTATCCTCATCCACCCATGTCTGCAAACTGCGCGATCCTGGTCCAACTTGATCAATCTCAAGTTCATCCTCCATCGTTGTCACATTTGCAACATCTTCAACTATCACGGCTTCCTCTTCCTTGTCATCACATTCTGCAGCTTTCTCCTCATGAGTCAAAACTATGGAATGCTTCTTCTCAAGAGTTAGCCATTTCCACTTCTCTCGAATCAAGTCCTACTTTATCTTCAATTCCTTGAGTTCTGCATCAAACAAGTCCACTTCCTTTGCAAGTTGATAGGCTTCGTCCCTATTCCCATCAGAAATCCCTTCCTTGACCAAAGCATGAAGAACATCCTTTGCTTTTAACAAGCCTTTGCCCCATTCTGCAAATCTTTGTTCAACCTTGCTTGATTCTTCAGGTAGACTCCCTTCAAATTCCTTGAAGGTTGCAAAACCCATTTCTTGCAAGATAGACATCCTTCTTGAGTCTTCACCATTCACTAGATTCTCCCTGCAAGACTGAACCAGCTCTTGATTCCACCTATCACCTGCAAAACTTGAACTTCCTTTCAAGTCTTCGGCCTTTGTAGAATCAGCTTCCTTCATCTGCACTCCACCTGAATCAGCGCCGATACCACCTGTCACGAAGTGAAGGTGTGTATTAGCTCTTCATCATACACCGGCTTCACCCATTGTGAACTTGCTCTGATACCACCTGTCACGCCCCTACAGTTGCAGCAGTCTTTCAACCGCTTATTGCGAGGTGCGGCACTACTAATCGTTTTCTTTTCACCAATACTTACGATTGTAGACTATGCCTAACATTCCATACTTAGTTTATTTTTCATTACCAAGTATTATTATTATCCTTTATACAGATGAAAACCCATACATATTCATCATCAACAACAATTAACACATATACAATTACATAGCAGTATAAAGGGAGGGGCAACTCCCTGCAATATGAGTCTGCCCGATATCAATATATATAATTTTCCACTTTTACAAAGTATAAGTTAAATCTTGGGAAACCCCAAATTTACACTTGGCTAATTTTCCAACTTCGGCAAACTCGATTGCCTAGCTTGTTGGCACCTCCGCATGGTCGCCGCACGACTCACCAACCCTTCGTCGGACGATCGTGTTGTTTCCTAACTTGGGTGCGCCTCGTCGTAACCAAGTCGCCATACACGGGCGCCTCCACACGAGTCACACCTCCGTTCACAACCCCAACGCTTCACCATTTCCACTGTTTCGTCGTGCACGGCGCGCCCTAACCAAGTTGCTCGTCTGGACGATCCTTCGTTTGGGCGTGCCCTCGTCCGGCCGCTCGTCCGCACGTCCACCCATTCACCCAAACTCGTTCACCTGAACAACTTCACCCGAGTCGCCACACGACTTCACCCCGGTTGCCACACGACTTCACTCGGTTCGGCCGAACGACCTCACCCGGCTTGCTCACTTCACTCGGGTTGCCTGACGACCTCACACGGCTCGTCCGAACAACCTCACCCAGTTCACCCGAATGACCTCACCCAAGTTTCCTGCCCAAAGACCACGCCCGTTTTCTGCCTGAACGACCTTGCTCGAGTTCTGCCTGACGACCTCGCCCGAGTTTTTTGCACGAGTTTTTTGCCCGAGTTTTCTACACGAGTTTTTCGCCCGAGTTTCTCACCCAAGTTTTTCACCCTACTTTTCTGAACAAGTTTTACACCCGAGTTTCGCCCGTCGTGCGGGCTCATCCACACACCGCAGAACTCCCTGTTCGAACTCGTGTTGATCGAATGATGGTCGTTTGCCTCCAAATGCCCTCCAATATATATGGGCAGGTTGCGGGTTATGTCACCCAACCAACCCACACCTAACGCCCAAGCCGACTCGTTTACAATGTGTTGTCTCACCCAGGAGGAGGGTTGGCCCACCCAACTCATGGGACCGCCCTCTCAACTCGCCCAACACCTTATAAACTCGTCAAGGTTCATTTCATTTCACATTTCGCACATCCTTCGCACGGTGGATTTGCCCTGCCGGTCGCATGGACTGCAGGTCCTTACACCATCATTTAGACTTCCGTTCAGCTTGGTTGTTCAGACTTCCGTTCAGCTTCGTCATTCAGACTTTCGTTTAGTTCGTTCAGACATTCTTTTAGCTCATTCAGACCTCTGTTCGACCTAGTTGTTCAAACCTTCATTCAGCTTGTTCGAACCTCCATTCGTCTCGGTTGTTTAGAACTTCATTCAATGCGTTCAGACCTTTGTTCGGCACAGTCGTTTAGACCTTCATTCAGCCCATTCAGACCTCTGTTTGGCTCGTCGTTCGAACACTCATTCAACCTATTCAGACCTTCGTTCGGCTAGCCGTTCAGACTTCTTCCTTAGCTCGGTGCTACCGTCTACAGCCACCTGCACCTCACCCTACTCCGTTCGCCCAACCTTAAGCTCGTCTACCATCACTTAGACTTCACCCTTAGATGTTTGAACCTGAAATTCATGCCTTCTCCTCCACCCATGCGTCATCCATATATATGTTTTCATCGTGGATGTAACGTGGCAGGCTGACCTCTCAACTCGGCCATCCATGCCCCAACTTCACGTTTGCTCGCTCATCTCGTCGCCTCGCCAGGTCCACTTACCCAATCGTGCACCATATAAGCTCACCATCACAAATCTACATACTTAACCAATTTTTCATCTCTTCAGTTTTTCGACTCTTTGTTGCTTTATCGCAACTTGTGTCTCGGGCGCCTTTAACCGACCGTCCAATTGTCACACACCAACTTGTCCCATCGTCGCAATTGACATGCTCGCTCACCGACTCGTTGCACGTCAGCGCGTCACCCTACCTCGTCGCACATCGTACGCACGATTCATGGTGTCACGCCCCCAATTCTTTTTTCGTTAAATTGGCCGGGTGCGGCATCGCCTAAGTAATTAACATTCACCATTGTTATCTTACTTTACGAACTACGCCTTACCATTCATCATTATACATGAATAACATATTAATGTGCGGAAACCATTAATATTAAAACATCATAGAATAGCAGGAGAACAACATCACATGTAAAATCAATCTTTTATTATATGAGAGAATTTTTGTACAATGACCGGGAGTATAACTCAACTGGCGTTACACCCGAATCGGGCGCCCCACCCATGCAAGACCACACAGTGGTCTCACCACAACCCAATAATATACAATAACACAAGTTTCCTTTGCCAAGATTGGCAGGCACGCCCGTGCACGACCCCTGCCCAAAACACAACCCAAACTCGTCCAAGCGTTCAGCGGGCGGGTGCCTTAGAATGCCCTCCACCCGCGCCTCAACCGTTTCACAACACCGTGCAAGAACTCGTGTAGGCTTGCCCGGCAAGCGGGCACATAGACCTGCGCCTTTGCCATGGCTCCTACTTCTCCTTCGCACCTTTGCTTCTTGGTTGAATGCCAAAGTTCGATGATCAAAATGTCAAGCCTCCACGCGTGTTTATATGCTACCTCCATTGTAGTGTTACACCCTCGGCCGACACTTCCTTTGTTCCACTAACCGCATGCCCTCAAACATTGTTGCGTCTTTGTGTAGGTCGGCCCAGCCATGGCATGTGATCACTGACCAACATCACCCACATTTGCTTTCGTTCTCGGTTGGCTTATGGTGTGACGAGTTCCCCAACTTGCCTTATAAAACATGGAACGCCAACATCGCCTATGTCATATACATTTTGTCCTTGGTCACCCCACGCTCTGTTTCATGCCTTAATCGAATCGAATGGTAGGTGGAGGGCGCGCCTGGTCGCCTATCAACCGCAGGGCATTACATCCTCCCCCACTCAAAATCATTATCGCCCTTGACAATCCTGACTACCTCAGTATATTTCGTTCATACTTCACAATCTTCTTCTTCCATCTCCAAAGTGAGTCCTTCGATTCCCAGCTTTCCTCTTCCGGTGCATTCTTCCATCCGACAAGATACTCCCATTTGATGTGGCAACCAATCCCTGTAGTTTTGTAGCTCAAAATCTTGTCCAACTCCAGTCCTGGCTTGTCCACAATCCCGGCTGGTCCTCTTAGCGGTTCAGCTCTCTCTGGATGATCATCATCAAGTCTGCATCTCTTCAACTGACTCATGTGAAAAACCGGATGCTTCATGTGTATATGGTGCGGAAGCTCCAACTCATAAGCAACTTCCCCCACTCTCTTCTTCACTCGGAATGGTACCTCATACTTCTGTGTCAGTTTGCTCACAGTCCCCTTGGCTGGCTGAAACTGCTCCCTGGTAATCCTGAGAAACACCATATCTCCCACACTAAAGTACACATCCCATCTTCCTCTATCTGCGCATTTCTTCATTCTCCTTGCAACTTCGTGCAAGCGCACCCATGCCAACTCCAAGGTCTACTCCCAAGCCTTCATGAACTTCTTCGCATGAGGACTCCTAAAAAAACCTCCTGTCACTATGGTATGCAGTGCAACCGGCATTTGCCCATTCACCAACTCAAATGGACTATACCCCGTCGTAGAAATCTTTTGAATATTGTAGTTGAACTGAGCAATATCCAAGAGTTTAGGCCAATTCTTCTGATTATCCATCACATAATGTCTCAAGTAATCCTCCAGCAATGCGTTGATCCTCTCGGTTTGTCCATTTGTCTGTGGATGGTAACTCAAACTCATCAACAACTCTGTCTCGACTAACTTGAACAATGTGGTCCAAAATCTGCCTGTAAAATGCGGATCTCTATCTGACATGATGCTTAATGGCATCAGCCAATACTTCACTATGTTCTTAAAGAACAACTTCGCAGTCCGCTCGGCTCCACAAGGCATCTTTGTTGGAACAAAGATGGCATACTTGGAAAAACGATCAACCACGATCATGATCCCATTATACCCCTGAACTTGTGGCAACTGAGAAATGAAGTCCATCGAGACACTCATCCATGGCCTCTCAAGAATCGGTAAAGGTTGCAATAGTCCTCCTTGCCTCTGATTATCCGATTTTTCCTATTGACAAATGATGCACGTATGTACATACTCCTCCACATCCTCTCGCATCTTCTCCCAAAAGAATCCTCTCTCGAACAATGCCAAAGAACGACGCTGCCCTGGGTGGCTAGCCCACGGTGAGTCGTGGCACTCCTTCAAAATGTGCCTCCTGAGTCCAGATGACTTTGGAACATAGAGTCGGTTTCCAAAGAACAAGAACCCGTCCCATAGAAAGAACTTTTGTGTCTTCCCCTCCTTTATCTGCTTCACTATATTTTGCACCAAAGTATTGTTGAGGGATTTGCTCCCCTAGGGCTTTTGGGTGGAACCCTAGTAGACTGAAATTTGTCTAAACAGAGAAACACACATTCACACAGCCATTACGCTATTATAAGCAAATTATATGATGAAGGGGCGTACCTCAGGTCCTACGTTCGAGAAGTTCCTCAAGGGTCCAAACCCTTCTTCAAGTCCCTTTCGCTCCTTTGTCCTGCAAAATGACCAATTCCAAAGAATACAGCAGCATATGGACAAAGACTTATAAAGAAATCATCTTCATGTTATAAAAGAAGGTAGTTAGTTATGAACCTTAAACAACTATTCTCATATGAACTCAAACATGAACATCATAAACATAAAGAAGAAGCATATCAGGAACCAAGACGTGTTTCTTTATTATAGACAAATAGAATGTACAAAAGGAGTAATATAACCTGAGTAACCTTTCGCAGGCTCCAAGCAAAGCTTCCTTCCGGATCCGTCCAGCCTTAAGCCTTTAGCATATCTCCTTCCATGACTCTCTCTCCATGATGTAATAAGTGGTGGATGAACATCAACACAGAAGGAAACAAGAGTTTCCTTTACAAATGGGGGAAGTGCAGAAGGCACAAGGGCCTTCAGACCTGGTCAAGGAAAAATTTCAGTATAATAACCTTTCTCTCTCTTCTCTCCTCCCTTAGGCCTTCCCTTTGATGTCTTTTTTATACCAATCCCAAAGTAGTTTTTTAGTTGGGAGTTGGTTGGGAATAGTTGGGCCACGGGCACTAACAGGTGATCAGTAGGTAAAACCCGCGATCTCCGCCCGAAAATAAGGAGTTTTATATTTTTTAAAGTGTTTTAATACATATACGCGGGTTGGGTATATACCTACCCGCGTATACACGCGTTTAAATCAGGGCAATGTCGCGTATAAGGGATAAAACACTGTTTTTTAAATTTGAGACCAGGTTTGGAAGGAGGGGTTGCCCTAGGCCATGAGTGTAGCATCACAAACCATAAGAGTGAGATTTGGAGCTATAACAAGTATCAGTTTCAACACTTCCCTTGAGCTTTTTCTGCATCTCTTCTCACATCTGAATTTGACTCCTACTCCTCTCTGCCCGGTCTTCTCCTTCCAATGCTGCAAGTTGTCCCTTCCTGCTAAGGGCATCTGCTACTGCATTGTGTCTTCCCGGTCTATACTCAATAGTCATGTCCAATTCTGCCAAGAAGTCCTGCCAACGAGCTTGCTTCGCAGAAAGCTTCAGTTGTGATGCAAAATAACTTGCTACAATGTTGTGAGTCTTGACAACAAACGGCTTCCCAATCAGGTAATGCCTCCACACATGAAGACAGTGAATGATCGCAGTCATCTCCTTCTCATGAACTGGATACCTTCGTTCTCTATCCTGAAATTTTTGACTCTCATACGCCACCGAATGCCCATCCTTCATAAGAACCCCTCCTATGGCAAAATCTGAAGCATCAGTGTGTACCTCAAATGGTCTCTCGAAGTCAGGCAACTTCAGTATTGGTGCTATAACCATCCTCTTCTTCAAGTCATCAAATGCCTTTTGACATTTATTTGTCCCATTCCACCTCTTGTCTTTCTTTAGTAGGTCTGTCAGTGCCGATGTTACCTTGGAGTACCCCTCTACAAACTTTTGTTGGTAGTTGGTCATGCCCAAAAACACCCTCATCTCATGGACATTCTTTGGTTCAACCCAATCCTCGATTGCCTTCACTCTGCTCAGCTCCATCCGTATGTACCCTTGACCAACAATATGCCCAAGGAACGAAATCTCGGTCTCAGCGAACACACACTTAGACTTTTTCAAGAACAACTGATTTGCCCTCAGTGCCTCGAACACCATCGCCAAGTGCTTCTTATGATCCTCCATGTTGTCACTGTACAACACTATATTGTCCAAGTACACTACTACGAATGAATCCAAGTATGGTCGTAGGACATCATTCATCAAAGTGCAAAACGTAGCAGGAGCATTGCACAATCCGAATGGCATAACAAGGAATTCAAAGCTACCATACCTTGTTACTATCGCGGTCTTCTTCTTGTCTCCTTCAGCTATCCGCACTTGATAATACCCATGCCTCAATTCTAGCTTGGAAAACACTCGAGCTTTCACAAGCTTGTCAAAGCAATCAGCAGCGAAAGGCAAAGGATACCTTTTCCTTACCATCTGCTTGTTCAATGCACGGTAATCACAGCACATCTGTAGCTCATTCGAATCCTTCTTCCGCTGGAACAATACCGGAGCTCCATAAGGGGACCTTGAAGGTCTAATGAAACCTGCATCAGCTAACTCCTTTAGCTGTCGTTTCAATTCTTCCAACTCAGGTTCTGACAACCGATAAGGTGCTTTAGCCGGGGGTCGCTTTCCTAGCTCAAGCTCAATGCTATGGTCCACTGCACGCCTTGGTGGAAGTTTCTTTGGTAGCTCATCAGGCATCAAATCCGCATATTTGGTCAGCACCTCAGAAATCTCGACAAGAACAGGTGTCCCCACTCCATCACCTTCGACTCCCTTGGATATCACTACATATGTCTCCATATCTGACTCCTTCATAGCCTTCTCCAAACTTAGTGCAGAAACATGATGCACCTTGACTTCCCTCCTTTGCCTATGAGTGGGCAAAATCTAAGTTTGTGACTGTCCAATCAGCACCACCTCATCACAGAAGGGCACAACAATAGCCCTGTTGCCCTTCAAGAAATCTTGTCCGAGTATCATATCAAAGTCGTTCATCTCCATCACTGTGAAGTCCAACTGACCCTTCCAATATTTTATCTGTACAGGCACTTCGTGTGCTAAACCTGCCACTTTAGCTCTAGAGTTCACTGCCTTGACTTCCACATTTGATGGGAAGATCATCAGTCCAACTTCTTTTGCCAACCGTGTCGTCATGAAGTTATGAGTGGCCCCCGTGTCCACCAGAGCTTGAATGGTTTTGCCATGAACCATCAAGTCCACGAAACCCAGACTGTTCATCCACGATTTCTCCGTAACTTTTCCCTGCATACATGTCTATTCTCTACGTTCATTAAGCAACAACTTCACTCCCTGTGAACTTGCTCTGATACCACCTGTCACGCCCCCAAATTTTTTTATTAAATTTGCTGGGTGCGGCATCGCCTAAGTAATTAACAATCACCATTGTTATCTTACTTTACGAATTACGCCTTAAAATCCATCATTATACATGAATAACATATTAATGTGCAAAAACCATTAATATTAAAACATCATAGAACAACAGGAGAACAACATCACATGTAAAATCAATCTTTTATTATATCAGAGAATTTTTGTACAATGACCGGGAGTACAACTCAACCGGCATTACACCCGAGTCGGGCGCCCACCCGTGCAGGACCGCGCGGTGGTCTCACCACAACCCATTAATATACAATAACACGAGTTTCCTTTGCCAAGATAGGAGGGCGCACCCGTGCACGACCCCTGCCCAAAACATTACCCAAACTCTTCCAAGCGTTCGGTCGGCGGGCGCCTTAGAACGCCCTCCACCCGCACCTCAACTATTTCACAACACCGTGCAAGAACTCGTGTAGGCTTGCCCGGCAAGCAGGTGCATAGACCTGCACCTTTGTCGTGGCTCTTACTTCTCCTTCGTAACTTCGCTTCTTGGTTGAACGCCAAAGTTCAATGATCAAAATGCCAAGCCTCCACGCGTGTTTATATGCTACCTCTGTTGTAGCGTTACACTCTCGGCTGACACTTCCTTTGTTCCCTCAAACATTATTGCGTCTTTGTGTAGGTCGGCCCACCCATGGCGCGGGACCGCCCACCAACATCACCCACGTTTGCTTTTTGTTCTTGGTCGGCTTATGGTGTGACGAGTTCCCCAACTCGCCTTATAAAACATGGAACGCCAACATCGCCTATGTCATATACATTTCGTCCTTGGTCGCCCCACACTTTGTTTCATGCCTTAGTCGAATCGCATGGTAGGTGGACGGCGTGCCCAGTCGCCTGTCAACCGCAGGGCATTACATGTGGGGTGACATAGGGGCATCTAATCTATCAAAGTCCCACACTAGCCCTAAGTTGACTAGATTTTTTAGCACGTCTCCTCCTCCTAGCACAGGGCACAATCCACCCATGAAGTTTGATCTTGGATAACCTTGCTGACAAGGTTCATCTTCAATGGTTTGTGCTAGTGAGACTTGACTACAAAATAAACAACTTAAATTCAAGCTCAAGTTTTTAAAAATCTCTACCAAATTTTGATTAAAATTACCTAGAAAAAATATAAAGAAAAATATCATTTTATTTATAAGTTAAATTAGAAAGTAAATAAACATATTTATAAAAAAATTATTAATTTTAAAATTTGTATAATAAATTTTACGTGTATATTACCATTTGATTATTATTTATTATTATTATTATTGATGGTCACTCTATTAAATTTATAAAATTACTTACATTTTATATAATGTATCTTTTTGTAATTATTTGCATTATCAATTTTTTTTTAGATCTACGTTGCTGAGCCCTTTAACCATTTATATTAATTTTGATGAGCCATTTATCTAGTTTTACCATACATCTCTTTAAATATGGCTGCCAGGCTGAAGCCTACGTGTTTCTATTTTGTAGATTATTAGGCGATTTAGCCGAGAGTAATGCATCTCGATTGCCTCGCAGCCTTTCAGAAATCTCAAGGAGCCTGTTCTCGGATGCGGATGGCTTCTTTCCACCATCGAAACTGCAATTGGCAGTTGAGGAAGATGTCATGAAAATCTGCAATCAATTACCCCTTTTTGTGTTACTATACGTACTTCAATGGGATCTAGATAAAGATGAAAATTCCAATCCGAAGGAAAATACAGATGAGGTCCTCAACCGTATTCTGAAGCAAGCCTGGGTCAAATTGTCTCCTATTCGGCATGAATGTAACGGTCAGGATTGTCATGTCAGAGTCCCATTGAGGAGGGATTCGCATCTTTTGGAATTTGTATATGAAAATATTATCAGCTCTTCACATGTTAAAAACAAAGACACTCTTAAAGGGAGGAAAAACGAGAGTCGCGTCAGCCGCATCACTCTCCCAGGAGCGGAAGAACTCAGAGATAAAGGGGTAAAATTTGTTCAATACTCAGGGCTGCTCAGCAAAATTCGTTTCGATGGCAGAAATCGCAGTATGGCAGAACAGACGTTGTACTGAGAAATTTGGTGAGATTTGAGGATTCTAAACCGGAAATAGCATCACAACCCCTCATGTCATATGTGGACTTGATGGAACGCTTGATCGACAAAGCCGAGGACGTTCAGGTATTGAGAAAAAGTGGTATAATACAGTGTCACTTGGAGACCAATCAAGCTGTTGCCGATGTCTGGAACGGAATGCGCAGGCAACTACGCGAGAAAATCAAATACGAACCAATCGACGACGCCATTTATGACGTTAACAGGTTCTACACAAGCAAATGTAGACACCTCCTTACTCAAATTCGTCGAAGGTATTTCTCAAAGCCATGGTCCGGAATATCTTTGGCTGCAGCAAGCATCTTATTGGGGTTAACTATATTTCAGACTTATCTCAGCTGGGAGCAGCTCCGCCTTCAACGACAAAGTATGCACAAACCGTAATCGTGTAATACCTGCAATTTTTGGACGTTTGTTTTATAAGTTAGTGTAAAGGGACGTGTATTTCTCTTTTAAAATTAAAAAAATATTCACCGAATAAAAAACCAAAAGTAAAGGTACTAAATTAATATTATATATATTATATATATATATAATATATATATAAAATTAGAAGTGTAGTAAAAAAGAAAAATAGATTATTTTTAGTAATTTATTATTATTTATTTTTTGGGTTAATTTTATTAAAATTTGGAAGATATTTTTAAGATTAATGAGTTTAAAACTTTTTAATTTACAAAGTGAATTGTTTCCGTATTTCAAGGTGTTGAACTTATTTCTGCATTCAAAAAATCATTTTAAATAAGGAAAAAATACAATCTAGCCTCAGATTTATCACATGCAAAATAACCGTTTTATATTTTCATTAATTACATTTTTTTGAAAAATCTAATATTATTTAACATTATGTAACAACATTTTCACATATTGAATTATAAAACACCTTTATTGACAATTAATTTAATTTATTAGATTTATTAAAAGAAATATTTTTTAAATTAAATCAGATTTAACCAAGTAAAATATTATATATTTATATTTAATATAATAAATAATGATTAGGTATATTAAATTAAACTTGTGAAAAAAAAACTTTTATTATATACTATTTATTTTGACAACTATTATAACTAAACTGTTCTTTACTTAGAAACATAACAACTTACGGCTTTTCCATCTCATCAAAATTAATATATGAAGACATTATTTTTCAACAACTTTATGAACAATGCAATCTAATTAGAGTGCACCATCAATCAACTTAGAAAAATGAAATAATGAAATGCTTCACTCATTTTTTTCATGCATTCATTGCAATTTTTCATGCATTCATTGCAATTGAAGATAGGAATATGTTGTATATTGAGTATATGTGAATTGTAATTGAATGGGTAGAAATTGGATTTGATCATAATATAATGAATAAAACTTAGAGTAAGAAAGAATAAAGAAAATTAAGAGTAATAAAATTATTCATGTGATTTCGCTGAAAATTTTCTAAACAATGTTATGGATCACAGAAGTCTAAATTCCTTAATACTTTTACATTGTTTTCCACCGTTGATTTGTCAAACCGTTGTTGAGACACACTGCGAAAACTTGGGTGAAACTTACACTATAGCCCGCTAACACTGCCAAAACTTTGGCGAAACTTCAGACACTGTGGAGCCAAAACTTTGGCGAAAATTCAGATACTCTCAACGGCTCTCTTTACCAAGTTACCAAATCTCTCTTTACCAAGTTACGAAATAAACGGAAATAAAACATTTAAAAGTAAGGTGAATATTTTTTTCCAGGTGCAAGTCAAAGTAGGGTGAATATTTTTTTCCAGGTGCAAGTCAGTAAATTAGATATGTTTTTCCAAGTTGATTCATAATCTAAAATTTAGATTTATAATTAAATATAAATTATA
>APFE030068043.1:0-13977 GCA_000404065.3 Pinus taeda | reverse complement strand
TATAAAATTATTCATAAATTAAATTATATAATTACACCAAAGGTGTTTATTTTTACTTTTTTTTCTTTCAACAGTAAAGTTGTCGCCACCGTTGATTTGTCAAGCAATTGTCAAGCGAGGCTACAAAAACTTTTGCGAAACTTCCCTCTCCCAGAGTCTTTAGCTCATATTTGCAAATTATGTTCTTATTAACGTTCTTTCCCCCTTTCTACCTTTTAACTAAAATCTCCCAATTTTTCTATATGCTAATTAGGCCAAGGACAAAGTCCCGATGATGGACAAAGTCCCGATGATTAACACAATGGTTTACAATCTCGATTTTGCCTGATATTCTCTCGGGGTTTGGGAACTAATGTCGAATGCCCATATCTGCTTAAGAGAGATTCTAGAGTGATGTACGTTTCAATATTGAGTTTAAGAAAGTAAATCTCCTCTGCATTAGACAAACCTATAAGCAATTTCAACAATCCAGTTATGCCATAAACAATGGAGCTCCACATCACTAAAATGGCAACAAAATCTAGACTCCACATTCCTCAAAACCTTCCAAGATGGTGGGAGCTTTCCTCATTTCCAAGAACTTTGTTCAAGCCATAAATTTTACCCAATGGATGCATCCATCACCCTTCAAATCCCCGAGAAAAATCGGGTAGTCTCAAGGCAGGACGAAAACCTTGAATCACAAGCCCTAAGCAATGAAGAAGGTGTTGTGGCTAGCAACACCCCCCCTTGTTCATTTAAGTGTTGTCCAAAATAATAAATGAATGGGGACCCTTAGTTAATTTTTAAGAAAAAACAAGTTTTTCCTTTCTTCAAAATAAGGTTACCATCGTAAGCTTAGAAAGGTCTTTCGAATATTTTTTTAACCTAAGTCTACGATAAGGTAAAAGTCTTTAAAACTGCGTTGCAAAAAAGATAGGAAATGCCTCCATTCCTCTATAATATCAGTATGCGCAAAACTCCCCATGTTAATATCAGTATGCGCAAAACTCCCCATGTTAAGCATAACATCGCATCGCAATGAAGTAATACTCATAAGGAAAAACTTCAAGATTTACCGATCTGCGATAACACGAGTTGGGTCAAACTAAATGTACTGTGTAGAAGTGTTATGTCGTGACAATGCTTGGGGTGTCCGATTGTTTAGTGCGGGCGAGTGACAACTGTGAGTTGCATGACTTGTGGCACAGGTTGGTAAATTTGGTTAAGTGTGTAGACCGAGTTGGTTGGCTACATAACTTAAGTGTGAAATTATATTTTTGTACATTACCAAAGTTTATTGTTAAACTGTTGGGCAGACTTTACGAGAGTTTCCCCTCCCAAATATATATGGGTGTACTTGTGTTGATTATGATTTCCGCTGCATATTGATGAAAGATTAATTGAAGAAGATAATTGATGATAAGTTATTTCCTAAGTTATTTCTGCTGCATTGTTAAGAACACTTATTGGAAAATTGACTAGGTGTTGTGTTAGGTGTAATGCGTATATTTAAGTATTGGTGAAAAGAAAAAGTATACCGGTGCCACACCCGCCTATGTGTGGTTGGAAGATTACCACCGAGATATGAGCATGACACAAGGGGAGACAAGGGATGAGCTTTTGCATGTAAATATCACTGCATTTGGGACCATCAGAAGAGAGAAATTCATAGCAAGGTTATGCTACCAAATTGTCTCACAATTGACATTTTTTTGTGTTCTTAGAACTCATCATTAGAGAGCTTTCAAGGAAGCTATTGAGAAGAGATCTTTTATTAGAAAATAACCCTTTTTTCCATCAAACAATAAAAAAATTTCTAATTTACCAACCTCCTTTTTCTTATATTATTTGTTTTAACATTATTACTTATGATCTTCCTTAAATATAAATTATTTATTTATTTGTTACTGTATTTTTCTTGATAATCATTTATTTCTTACAGATTTACTTTAAAATAAATTTTTAAAACCTTACTCCAAAAATTACACAACAAGGAATATCTATAAAATTAAATAAATGATTGCACATACAATGTCTATTTACTTGTAAACATATTATATATTATATTTTAACAATTTTTTTAAAACACATCCTTTATATGATAAAAGAAAATTACTAATTTAATAAACATCTTCTATATCATAAAATAATATCCCTTTGATGATGGAAACATATTTAAAATTAAAAATAATCTCAACTACCTAGCCCATTGGCGGACTGTCTAAATGAAGACAAAAGCTCGGAAGCATCTGCCCCACCGGTAGAATTTCTCAATTTGAAGAAAGCTCGAAGGCATCTATCCCGCTGGTGGAATTTCTCAATTAAAAAAAAAACTGGAATGCATCTACCCCACCGGGGAAGTGTCAATTAAAAAAATTGTTTCTGCCTGCTAGCCCACGGGCAGAATGTCTCAATCAATATCAAAGTAAAGGAGATAAGTATACTCTCTTTTCTATCCTAAAAATAAATCACTAATTTAATAAACATCTTTTATATCCTAAAAATAAATCACTAATTTAACAAACATCTTTTATATCCTAAAAGACAATTATTAATTTAATATCACATTGATGATGGAAACATATTTAAAATTAAAAATAATCTCAACAACCTACCCCATTGGCGGAATGTCTAAATAAAGACAAAAAGCTCGTAAGCATCTACCCCACTGGCAGAATTTCTCAATTAAAAAAAAAAAAGCTCGAATGCATCCACCCCTCCGGCGAAGTGGCTCAATCAAAAAAAATTCTTTCTGCCAGCTAGCCCACGGGCAGAATGTCTAAACCAAATATCAAAGTAAAGGAGACAATCATAATCTCTTTTCTCTTTTTTTCGCTATCCGGGCGTGTTTATATTTCTCATGCAATTCCTACAATGAAGTTTTAGTTTCTTAAATTTTTTTTGAAGGTGGCAAAACCTATCAAACTCAGGGGTCAAACTAACAGTGAGGACAGCTATCTCTGGCTGCTATTCGAGAATGTCGGTTTGACTCATCACCGTTATCAAGGAAAGCCACGCCACCTGTAATAACCCATACCCGCTGGTGGTCCGTAAGGGAGCAGGCTTTCACTCCCTCCAGATGCCTTTGGGTCTTGGGCCGTTAACATGTTTCCTTAAGTCCGAGGAAGACAGCTCTTAGCCAAGCAGAAGCAGTTTTACGGCATACTCTAGGCCGAAGCCTCTTAAATTTTTTATTATGGTTTATTTGTTTTCTTTCTAATTTTTTTTCCTTAATATTAGATTTTTATTTTTATTCATTGTTATTTATTTTTATTAATTTTTTTTTGTTATGAATGTCAATTTTTTTTTTTTTTTTTTAGTTTTGTATTAGTAAATTCTTAAATTCTGATTTGATCATAAAATTAAACTTCAACCAATATAATACTATGCAGGGTATGTTTTATATTAATTAAAAAAATCAAAATATTATTTAACAATTCATTTTTTAAAGCTAAAATTAGCCAATGATTTGATTTGATGTCATTATGTATAATTATTATTTACATAATTTCTAATTTTTTTACAAATTATATTAAACTAAAATCCATTAAAGTAATTTGAAAAAGAACAATAGATTTTAGTTTTAAATTTGATTAATTGGACTTGAAGAGAACCTTATTAATAATAAAACAAGTTTGAAGCTGTTTTTAAAAAAGAATTTGGGAGAATTCTAACCTTTCAAACACTAATAATATGCAGACATAGATTTTGAATAAATTCCTAATGTTCTGACAAGGAAGAAGAATAGAACTTTCTGGAAGGCAAACTAACACCTAAAAACCACAAAGCTACTTGTGTTTAGATTGAATTGTGAATGTAACGAAAGCATCATAACAACTCCAAAATAGATTTGTTTTCTAACCAAACTAATAAATAAAACCATTTTATACTAATAAATAAAACCATTTTATAAAAGTTGATATCTATCACCAGTTTATCAACACTAAAGAAACATATAAAACTTTCAAAATCAAATGAAAACAACTACAAAAATCAATCCGTGCTTTTATATAGAATAACAATAGCCCATAAATATAGACATGTCTTGTAAATCTCAATCTTTAAGGTTAAGATTCCAATATTCATGCTTTATGCTAAAGCATGTAAAATATAAGATCACATGATATGATTAAAGATAAATGAG
The DNA here is from genome assembly GCA_000404065.3 of Pinus taeda. NCBI lineage: Eukaryota > Viridiplantae > Streptophyta > Pinopsida > Pinales > Pinaceae > Pinus > Pinus taeda. The sequence continues at coordinate 9,851 of APFE030068043.1, read as the reverse complement.
TTTTTCCGAACAAATCCAAAAATCCACATCAATGAGTGTATACTAAGGGTTTAGTGTTATATTTATTTTAGTCGGTAAGCCAACAAAATCATTAACTCCTTTTGTTTTATATAATTTTATTTAAAATTATTTACATATCGCTAAATTTTTAAATCACCTATCAAAATTTAGTAACTCAACGTGCAGATTTTAAAATGTCGGTCTTTGACAAGAAAATACCAAAAAAATATGAATAAACGCCGGTCAAATTTTACCCTGCTCCCGAGTTCGAAGGTATTAATCCACTTTAACATTCATTCTGTAGGCATAATATGCGGCCCGGCTTCCCAGAAAATAGGAGAACAAACTCTACATGTAAGAATGTCTTCATTTGATATGCATGACAATTCCCGAAACTTGAAGCCTATAAAGCGGCCATTTGCACGGAGTAAATTGCCAATTGTGATATAGCTTGTGATCTTTGGAATCGATTTCCAAATTCCAAGTAGTCGCACCCCAACCTTGTTCTTTGGATCTGTAGATTTCCGTCATTTCTGGAGGCTTCATTACGGACGTCTCCAATATGATTGAAACTAAGATTGAGAACACAGGACATGAGTTTGGAGAAGGGAGCAACGCCAGTCATGTTGAAAAAGCAAACGATCGTATCTCCCAAAGTGAGCAGGAGAAACTGTTGCCTCAGGTGTTTCCTCTCGGCCCTTTTCACCACAAACCTGACTCAGAGCCAGAAAAAGCAAGCTCCTCCGTGATGGCTGTGGAGACTGCTATTGCGAGGAGTTGGTGAACAAAATGAGAGCTCATGGGTTTGATGGGTTTATTAAGGAGATTCGGAAATGGTATGCTCGGTTCCAATGCCCGTTAATTAACGAAGGAGACCTAAGTCGGAAGGGTGACGAGGAGCTCGGTCTGATGATGGTTCGAGATGGCTTAGTCCTTGTGCTATTCTTGAGGTATGCTCTACTTTTCCATCAAAATTTCGGTGCAAATTTAAGTTCCCCTTATGAAATAAGGGTTGGTTGCACAACTCCACGGGAGTTGTACAATATGATTTATTCAAAGGTGCCAGAAAGATTCATTTTCATTGAAATTGAGTAGATGTATATAAATTTATTTATATATATATATATGGTGTTTAGTCTAATTTATAGATGAAATAATTTTTAAATTCGAATTTGAAAATACAAGTTTAAATAAGAATGTGAATTTTTTGTTATTTAAAATATATTTTTGAATGTATAAATGGATTCAAAGCTCATTTAAATTTTACATAATAAACAAGTTTTTTTGTTTGTCTGTCAAGTTGTCTCCCTGTGATCTTCCACCCTTGACTCATGGCTTGAGGAGCCGCAATCCGGGGTGTCACACCCCTATCTTGGCAGTGGTCTTTTAATCGTTCGTAGGCAGGTGTGACACCGCTGCCTGATTTCTTTCACCAATACTCTCAAGTACGAACTACACCTAACATTCAACACTTTGATTATTTTTCACTTTTTACTAAGCATTTGCCTTTTTTAACACAACGGAAATATATTCATCATCATTATTTTATAGACATATGCACAACGATACAATCTTTAATGGGACGGACAACTCCGTGGTTAGAGTTTGTCCAACAATGATAATAATAATTTTCTTACAATAAATATACAAGTATAGCCTTTGTAAAGGAACTCCAAGTTTCCTCTTTACAATTATGTCAAACTGTCACAATTCAGCCTGTACCGTTCAGTAGTGCCCACCCATGCTGGTTTGGGTCACTCGCAACTTGTTCAACTTGTCATTTAGACCTTCATTCAGTCTGTCATTCAGACTTCCGTTTGGCTCGTCATTCAAACTCTTGTTCAGCTTAGTTGTTCAGACTTCTGTTCAGCTTCGTCATTTAGACCTTCGTTCAGTCCGTTTAGACCTTCTTTTAGCTCGTTCAGACCTCTGTTCGACTCGGTTGTTCAGACCTTCATTCAGCTTCTTCGAACCTTCGTTCGGCTCGGTTGTCCAGACCTTCATTTAGCACGTTCAGATAACTGTTCAACTCGGTCGTTTAGACCTTCGTTCAACCCATTCATACCTCCGTTCAGCTCGTCGTTCGAACACTCGTTCAACTTATTCAGACCTTCGTTTGACTAGTCGTTTAGACACTTATTCAACCTGTTCAAAGCTTTGTTCGACCAGTCGTTCAAACTTCTTCCTTGGCTCGGTGCTACGGTCTAGAGCCACCTACACCTCTCCCTACTTTGTTCGCCCAACCTTAATCTCGTCTACTATCACTTATACTTCGCCTTTAGATGTTTGAACCTTGAATTCATGCCTTCTCCTCCACCCATGCGTCCTCCATATATATGTTTTCATCATGGATGTAACGTGGGTTGATCGGCCTAGGCCGACCTCTCAACTCGGCCATCTGTGCCCCAACTTCACGTTGGCTCGCTCATCTCGTCGCCCTGCCAGGTCCACTTACCCAATCATGCACCGTATAAGCTCACCATCACAAATCTGCATACTTAACCAAATTTTCATCTCTTCAGTTTTTCAACTCTTTGTTGCTTCATCGCAACTTGTGTCTCAGGCACCTTTAACCAACCGTCCAATTCATCGCACACCAACTCGTCCCATTGTCGCAACCGACGCATTCGCTCACCGACTCGTCGCACGCCAGCATGTCGCTTTTAACCGAGGGTGTGTCGCCCCATCTCGTTGCACATCGTATGCACGACTCGTGGTGTAAGGACCTGCGGTCAGTGTGATCGGCAGGGTGACTCCACCGTGCGAAGGACATGCGAAATGTGAAACAAAATGAACCTTGGACGAGTTTATAAGGTGTTGGACGAGTTGAGGGGGCAGTCCCATGAGTTGGGTGGGCCGACCCTCCTCTTGGGCGAGACAACACATTGTGAATGAGTCGGCTTGGGCATTGGGCATGGGTTGGCCGGGTGACATAACCCACCACCCGCTCATATATATTGGTGTGTGTTTGTAGAGGCAAAGGCATCATTTGTTTATCACGAGTTTGAACAAGGAGTTCTGCAGTGCGTGGATGAGCTCGCACGACCGGCGGAACTCGGGTGAAAAACTTGGGTGAGAAACTCGAGCGAGAAAATCATGTAGAAAACTCGGGCGAGGTCCTCGGGCAGAACTTGGGCGAGGTCGTTTAGGCAGAACTCGGGCGAAGTCGTCAGGCAGGAAACTCGGGCGAGGTCGTTCAGGCGAACCAGGTGAGGTCATTCGGGCGAGCCGAGTGAGGTCGTCGGGCGACCTGGGTGAAGTCATTCAGACGAGCCGGGTGAGGTCGTTCGGGTGAACTGGGTGAAGTCGTGTGGCGATCTGGGTCAAGTCGTGTGGCGACTCGGGTGAAGTTGTTCGGGTGAACGAGTTTGGGTGAATGGGTGGACGTGCGGATAGGTGGCTAGGCGAGAGCACATCGTGCATGTCGAAATGAAGAATCGTGCGGATGGGTGACTTGGGTAGGGCGCGCTATGCATGACGAAATGGTGGAAACGGTGAAGTGTTGGAGTTGTGAATGGAGGAGTGACTCGTGTGGAGGCGCCCGTGCATGGCGACTTGGTTACGATGAGGTGCACCCAAATTGGGTAAACAACACAATCGTGCGACGAGGTGAACGAAGGGTTGGTGAGTCGTGCAGCAACCGTGCGGAGGCGTCGACAAGCTGGCAACCGAATTTGCCGAAGTTTGAAAATTGGCTAAGTTTAAATTTGGGGTTTCCCAAGATTTAACTTGTACTTATAAAAGAAGATTATATATATTGATATCGGGTAGACTCATATTGCAGGGAGTTGCCCCTCCCTTTATACTGTTGTGCAATTGTATATGTGTTAATTGCTGTTGATGATGAATATGTATGGGTTTTGATCTATATAAAGGCTAATAATAATACTTGGTAATGAAAATAAACTAAGTATCGAATGTTAATGCGTAGTCTACAATCATAAGTATTGGTGAAAAGAAAACGGTTGGTAGTGTCGCACCTCGCTATAAGCAATTGAAATACTATCGCAGGTGTCGAGGAGCTGGTGCTGGTGTTGAAGCGTTGAAGCTGATACATACCTGCACTTCATGACAGGTGGTATCAGAGCTGATTCAGGTGGAGTTCAGGTGAAGGAAGCTGATTCTACAAAGGCCGAAGACTTGAAACGAAGTTCAAGTTTTGCAGGTGACAGGTGGAATCAAGAGTTGGTTCAGTCTTGCAGGGAGAACCTGGTGAATGGTGAAGAGTCAAGAAGGATGTTTATCTTGCAGGAAATGGGTTTTGCAACCTTCAAGGAATTTGAAGAGAGTCTACTTGAAGAATCAAGTAAGGTTGAACAAAGATTTGCAGAATGGGGCAAAGGCTTGTTCAAAGCAAAGGATGCTCTTCGTGCTTTGGTCAAGGAAGGGATTTCTGACGGGAATAGGGACGAAGCCTATCAACTTGCAAAGGAAGTGGACTTGTTTGATGCAGAACTCAAGGAATTGAAGATAAGGCAGGACTTGATTCGAGAGAAGTGGAAATGGCTAACTCTTGAGAAGAAGCATTCCATAGCTTTGACTCATAAGGAGAAAGTTGCAGAATGCGATGATAAGGAAGAGGAAGCCATGATATTTGAAGATGTTGCAGATGTGACAACGATGGAGGATGAACTTGAGATTGATCAAGTTGGACCAGGGTCGTGCAGTTTGCAGACATGGATGGATGAGGAGACTCACATGGAGGAGCCCCATGATGATGATGTAAGTACTATTGATACTTGTGTTTCACTTGAGCATTTGGTAGATGAACCGTATGCAGGGAAGAGCAACACTAGGTTGCCGATGCAAGGGAACATCTTCCCATGGATGTCTGTGATGAGATCTTGTATGGAGAAGAAAGGATTGTTGACTGTTGCAGGACTTGTTGAGGTTGTTTGTGACCTTATGATAGAAGGTACAAGGCCCCGTGACAAGGGAGGAACATGATGATCATTGCGGTTGAATGGGTCATGCTTTAGCCATATGGAGAATTGGCTAAGTGCCCGGCATGACTCATGGAAAGATTGAGGAGGGCACACTCTTGAGGTATGTTGATGCTTGGGTGGACTTCTCATGGCCGAGACCAAGAGCAAGTCTTGGTGGAACCTTTAGTGGGGGAGCTATGATGGAGAGACTCATGTGATGAGGATATGGTTGGGTGATCGAGTTCACTAGACCGAAGGTTGCAGACTTGGATGAGGATGACCAATTGTTGTGATGGGTCTACCTAGTTGGACTACATGGGGCAAATTAGTCATGGACATCAGGTTGGAGTCATGGAGCATGGCAATCTTATGCAGTGACATTATGCAGGAGCACGTGTAGAGGTGTCACTTATGGGCATCCAATGAGGAGTGCCAATGCAAGGATGTTGTGCAGGTAGATTTGCTGGTGTGACATGGAGATGTTTTGTATGAGCCGATGGAGAGTTTGTGCACTCTTGTACAACAAGACCATGGACTTGGATGGAGTTGTGAGTAGACTATGGAGCATTCCTACTACATGGAGAGCTGAGGCATCTTGCATAGACCTTTGGGCTGAGACTTGTATGTTTGCTGAGATGTTGGTTGGAGGTGTCTCATGGAGCTCATGATGATATGAGGTTGTGACTTTTCAGGACTTCATATATGGTGGACTTGGAGGATCTGATGCATTGAGGAGCTGAGGTCAGAGACTTTGATGCAGAATGGGATGCATAATTTTGAGTATATGTATGGGTGTGGCTTGAAAGAGTGACTTGATGTGGAGGATCGATATGAGACACTTTGGAGTGATGGAGTTATGACGATGATGATGCCTTGGTGGCAACACTTGGGCATGGGTTGAGCCGAGACTTAACCCCTTTGGACACATGGGAGCTGGTTGATCTATGATCATGGGTAGCACATGGATAGATGAGACAGGTATATACTTGTTTCTATGGTAGATTTGAGGGATGGCACATTGCAGATATGATGGAGGTTGCTTCATGGACCTGGATGTGGCACATCGAGAGTCGGAGTTTGATGAGATGATCTCTTCATATTGAGGAGACACACATATGGATGATGATGTTGGGATAGATGCGACTGATTTCATGCAGCACGTTGGTACCAAACATCATGGACATCATGTTGCAGATGAGATGGAGACTACTTCATGGACCTGAGCATGGCTTACTTATATGGAGATGGATTCTTGATCGAGTTGATGATGTGACAGGATGTTCAGAGAAACAATTGATGGTGGCATGAGGATGTGCATTCTCATGGGTTGAACGTGACAGTTAGATTAGCTACCCAACTAGTTCGAGTCATGGGGGCTAGCGGTGTGTAGAGATGTGTTAGCATTGTGTTGAAGTATCATGGCAGTAGTTCACATGAGGACGACACATGATGAGGTCGAGTCGATATGTTGCAGGAAGCATGTAGCTTGAGATGGAGGGGCTAGCCTTCCACGATGGGGAGCAACATGTGGAGAGTGTGACAGGGTGGTTGATGATCATGGATTGAGATGATTTCCGATATATGATATACCGATGGGGTGTATGCTTTGGTATGGTGATCTTGGTGACAGATGGTTGCGGACGAGTGACTTGGGTAGGGTGCGTCGTGCACGACAAAACGGTGAAGTGTTGGAGTTGTGAATGGAGGTGTGACTCGTGCAGAGGCGCCTGTGTGTGGTGACTTAGTTACGACGAGGCGCGCCCAAGTTGGGCAAACAATACGATCGTGCGACGAGGTGAACGAAGGGTTGGTGAGTCGTGCGGCGACCGTGCGGAGGCGTCGACAAGCTAGCAACCGAGTTTGCTGAAGTTTGAAAATTAGCTAAGTGTAAATTTGGGGTTTCCCAAGATTTAACTTGTACTTATAAAATAAGATTATATATATTGATCTCGGGCATACTCATATTGCAGGGAGTTGCCCCTCCCTTTATACTGTTGTGCAATTGTATATGTGTTAATTACTGTTGATGATGAATATGTATGGGTTTTCATCTGTATAAAGGCTAATAATAGTACTTGGTAACGAAAATAAACTAAGTATCGAATGTTAAGGCATAGTCTACAATCGTAAGTATTGTTGAAAAGAAAACAGTTGGTAGTGTTGCACCTCACTATAAGCGGTTGAAAGACTACCGTAGGTGTAGGGGCGTGACACGTGGGGTGACATAGGGGCATCTAATTTATCAAAGTCCCACACTAACCCTAAGTTGACTGGATATTTTAGCATGTCTCCTTCTAACCCCATGAAGTTTGATCTTGGATAACCTTGCTGACAAAGTTCATCTTCAATGGGTTGTGCTAGTGAGACTTGACTACAAAATAAACAACTTAAATTCAAGCTCAAGTTTTTAAAAATCTCTACCAAATTTTGATTAAAATTACCCAAAAAAAATATAAGGAAAATATCATTTTATTTATAAGTTAAATTAGAGAGTAAATAAACATATTTATATAAAAAATTATTAAATTTTAAAATTTTCTATTATAAATTTTATGTGTGTTTTACAATTTGATTTTTTTTTTTTTTAAATTGATGGTCACTCCATTAAATTTATAAAATTACTTACATTTTATAAAATGTATCCTTTTGTAATTATTTGCATTATCAAATTTTTTTAGACCTACGTTGCTGAGCCTTTTAACCATTTATATTAATTTTGATTAGCCATTTATCTAGTGTTACCATACATCTCTTTAAATATGGCTGCCACGCTGAAGCCTACGTGTTTCTGTTTTGTAGATTATTAGGCGATTTAGCCGAGAGTAATGCATCTCGATTGCCTCGCAGCCTTTCGGAGATCTCAAGGAGCCTGTTCACATGGAAACAGCAATTGGCAGTTCAGGAAGATGTCATGAAAATGTGCAATCAATTACCCCTTTTTGTGTTACGATACGTACTTCAATGGGATTACAACCTGAAGGAAAATACAGATGAGGTCCTCAACCGTATTCTGAAGCATGCCTGGGTGAAATTTTCTCCTATTCGGCATGAATGTGGCGGTCAGGATTGTCATGTCATAGCTGGAGTGCCATGGAGGCCGGATTCGCATCTTTTGGAATTTGTATATGAAAACATTATCAGCCCTTCACATGTTAAAAACAAGGACACTCCTAAACGGAGGAAAAACGAGAGTCGGGTCGGCATCACTCTCCCAGGAGCGGTAGAACTCAAAAATAAAGGGGTAAAATTTGCTGCATACTCAGGGCTGCTCAGCGAAATTCGTTTCGATGGCAGACATAGCATCCTTTACTTACCCATAATTGAAATGTATGGCAGAACAGACGTTGTACTGAGAAATTTGGTGAGATTTGAGGATTCTAAACAGGAAATAGCATCACAACCCCTCATGTCATATGTGGACTTAATGGAACGCTTGATCGACAAAACCGAGGACGTTCAGGTATTGAGAAAAAGTGGTATAATACGGTGTCACTTGGACACCAATAAAGCTGTTGTCGATGTCTGGAACGGAATGCGCGGGCAACTACCCGAGAATATCACATACGAACCAATCGACAACGCCATTTATGATGTTAACAGGTTCTACACAAGCAAATGTAGACCCCTCCTTTCTCAAATTAAACGAAGGTATTTCTCAAAGCCATGGTCCGGAATATCTTTGGCTGCAGCATACATCTTATTGGGGTTAACTGTATTTCAGACTTACCTCAGCTGGGAGCAACTCCGCCTTCAACGACAAAGTATGCACAAACCATAATCGTGTAATACCTGCAATTTTTGGACGTTTGTTTTATATGTTAGTGTAAAGGGATGTGTATTTCTCTTTTAAAATTAAAAAAATATTCACTGAATAATTAACCAAGAAGGTGACTAATTTTATATATATATAATTTAAGAAGTGTAGTTTAATTAATACATAAGATAGATTATTTTTTGGGTAATTTATTTATTTATTTACTTTTTGTGCTAATTTTACTAAAATTTGGTAGATATTTTTAAGAAACATGAGTTTAAACTTTTTAATTTGCAAAGTTCAATTGTTCCTTTATTTTTCAAGGTGTTGAATTTATTTCTGCATTCAAAAAATCATTTTAAATAAGGAAAAAATACAATCTAGCCTCAAATTTATCACATGCAAAATAACCATCTTATATTTTCATTAATTACATTTTTTTGAAAAATCTAATATTATTTAACGTTATGTAACAACATCTTCACATATTGAATTATAGAACACCTTTATTTGACAATTAATTTAATTTATTAAAGATTTAATTAAAAAAATAATGATGTTTAAATTAAATTAGATTTAAACCAAGTAATAATATTATATATTTTATTTTAATATAATAATAATGGTTAGGTTATATTAAATTAAACTTGTGAAAGAAAACTTTTATTATATACTATTTATTTTGACAACTATTATACCTAAACTGTTCTTTACTTAGAAACATAACAACTTACGGCTTTTCCATCTCATCAAAATTAATATATGAAGACATTATTTTTCAACAACTTTATGAACAATGCAGTCTAATTATAGTGCACCATCACTCAACTTAGAAAAATGAAATAATGAAATGCTTCACTCATTTTTTTCATGCATTCATTGCAATTAAAGATAGGAATATGTTGTAACCAGTAAACGAGGCACATTTATTGGTTCTTGAGAAGGACAACTTTCTGAAACTTGAATAAGGTAGTAGTAGAGTGAAGAAAACTTTGGCCAAACTTCAGACACTGTAGCCGCCTCACGCTGCCAAAACTTTGGCGAAAATTCACATACTGTCAACGGCTCTCTTTACCAAGTTACGGAATAAACGGAAATAAAACATTTAAAATTAGGGTGAATATTTTTTTGCAGTTGCAAGTCAGTAAAATAGATCTGTTTTTCCATATCAT